>JAIKVB010001313.1:0-10279 GCA_024679045.1 Phytophthora brassicae
CCTTTCGTCGAGTCGTTTCAGGCGTGAACAGTCGAGTCAGTCCTAATCGAACAACCTGGGACTCCAGTAGGGTGTTCTTGTCCCCTCAACGAGCAACCTGCTCGTTGAGTACTCGCGTTCACTACACCACAACTGCCCCGGCTATGATACGAGCCGGGCTGGTAAGTGACATATACATCATTCAATCGTCCACAAGTCGAGCACTGCCAGTTGGATCTTGTCCACAGCATGCCGAGTCCTCCGCTGAGTCCTAGTCTCGCCGGGGTACGTTCGCCTAATTCACCTCATGTAGTAGCACTCGTACTTATTCCATCATCTTGCTGGTATAGACGCCTGACCCGATGAACTCTCCCAACGATAATTCGTCGACTTCCGCCCAAGATGAGGGGATGTTCTCTGAGTCGATGGTTAGTGAGGCCAGTACTTCTGGGGTCGGGGGTGGACGAGATGACTCGTTCATCGATCTGACAACTTCCCATGGGTCTGGTCTTGGTTCTGGACCATCTTCTCGTACATCTTCTCCTGGTCCGCTGGGTTCGCAAGATGACACTACTTCGGGCGTTATTCAGTCGACCCCAGTTGGACGAGTGAGTCTTGACTCTCTTGTGGCGATGTTACATGAGGACGTCACGACGAGATGTCGTCGATGATTCGTCTGTTGGCCTTTAGCTTGTCCAATCCTCCACTCAACGCAGATTCCGTTCAGCGGGCTGCAATTATGAGGGCTCGGTCGACTGACGAGCTGATTTATCTGCTCAGCCATACTTATTCGGCTGCAGATGAGTCGGCTCAGCTAGCTGTATTGCGCCAAGAGTTGAAGGCCGCTCAAGATAATAATTCCAAGTTGACCCGTCGTCTGGATACTCTGGCTCAGGAGAACGTGCACTTGGTCAGTCAACACAAGGCCGACGCTGCGGAGATCAATCTGTGGCAGAGTGAGGCGACTAAGTCGAACGGTCTGCTGGCTTCCCTCCGCAAAGGTCTGGCGCTTGCTGAAGCTCGGACGCTGGCGGCTGGCGAGGAAAATCAGAAGAAATTGGTGGCTTCTGAACGCCTTCTCGCTTACGTCCAGAGTCACGTGGATGAAAGGGATAAACACATCAAATTTCTTGAAGCCGAGTTGGCTCGTCGAGATGCCGCGTACGTGGCTTTACAAGGTGTGTCGACGAGAAATTTTGAGCACTTGCAAGTGACTGCCAAGGCTTACATGGATGGAGACAGTTACGCTCTCCGGGAAGCTAAGTCGATCATTGCCAGTCAACGAGCCGCAATTTATCGACTCAAGAAAGTTGCTAACCGGAAAGGTTCAATCCCAGCTGACGATCCGTACTCAGCTGCGGCTGCTGTTGTTGGTCTGGATGTTCCTGGACTTTCACTTGAGGATCTCCAGTTGAACGCTCAGTTGTGCAAGGTCTTGGCTCAGAAATACCCGGAGATTCTGAACGTGTCTCCGGATCAAGACTTGACGTTTGAGCTGAAGATTAAACCTCGTTCGTCTGGTCCGGCCACTTAGGGCCGTTAACCGGCCACTTGGGCCGGTTAACGCCGACCGGCTCCGTGGGAGCGCCTATAAGCGGCCACGAGACCAGCGCAGTCCTCAACGAGCAGGCTTTCGGGCTCCCACGTATTCTCGGAGGCCGGATAGTCGCGCCACTTCACCAGAAGCTGGTCGACGCTCCCGCGCTTACGGTGGACTACCAACGTCTCCACGTGGAAGTGTGGCTCGTCATCATTACCCCTTAGATGCGGAGGAGGAAAGAGAGGTCTACGACCGAGCGGCGCGCTATTCACGGTCTTCGAAGACGGAACCCGACCACCTGTCGGATGCGGTGGCGACTTGCCAGAGGCTGCTCGGCGAGCATAGTACGTCGCTGGCCGTGATGCGAGGACGCCGTCAGGAAGCAGAACGACGCTCGAAGGAGACAGAGCGCCTCGCGCGGTAGGCGAGTGAAGGGGTGAGCGAACTACGCCGGAGTTCAGCCCGGGACCTGACTGAGGCCGAACATCGCCTCGATCACTCTGTGAGCGAAGTCCAGCGCCAAATGGAGGTGTATCATCGAAGCTTGGAACGGACCTTCGACGAACATTCCCGGTGGATTCGAGTCCCGTACTATCGAGAGGAGCGCTTGGAGCGAAAATTTGCCCAGCAACCGGTGGCGTCTCGCCCTCAAGAAGAGCCTGCTCGGACTGTTGCGCCGGCTGTGGCGTTGTCAACGGAGGAGATGATGACCCGTTTGTTGACGAACGCGCTGCGTCAAGTGGCTGATCCTCCGGCGGCACCCCAGGGAGACCCCTCTCATGGTAAGCCTTAAGCATGCCAACGTAAAAGGTGGGATGGGTAGCCATAGCCGACGGCAAGTCAAGAGTATAGGCGTTGCCATGGACACCAATGCCCGTGAACGGACCTATGAAGCGCGGGCGCAACTTGGTGCTGTCTACCGAAGGGACAGAGTCAATATGCAGATTTTTGGCGCTAATTAATACCAAATCTCCAATTTGGAACACTTGCATGTTTTTACGCCCATAGCGGTCACTGCTATCTTTCTGCACATCTTGTGCCGCTGCCATAGCGTCCCGGACGCGCATACAGATGGCCTCGCCCGACTGTATAAAGGAATGAAGGTTCCGTTAATCGGATGGGCGAACGCCCTTAAGACCTCTTAGGCCCCCCTCCCACACCCAAATTGGAAGCCGGAGGCAACGCCAAATGTGTACGCGGATGGCGCAGACTATTGACATAAAACGGCGTGAAGCCTGTGGACGCATGCACCGCACTGTTCATGGCAAACCCAAGGTAGCCCAATGCGCATCGGAGAGATGGGGGTAGTCTTGCCTATGAGGCATCCGACTCGGTTCTCCTTCCATACTGATGGAGAACTTAATTGTATCAATTCGCGACGGTCGCGGGATTGACTACAAGTGCTACCAGGTGTGACGGGGTCACACGCACGTTAGCTTAGAGGAAGCGTAGCTTTAAACCTTGACATACGCCCTGCGTCTCTGTCCGAAGATAGCCGAAGAAAGCCCTGCTTTCTTATAGCTAATTAGGAAGCCCTCCAAATTAACTTGCTCACTTATAGGTTAGATTTAAACTAAGTATATTATTTTAGTTAATGAAGTTTAGTACCGTAATCTGTTTTAGATAACGCACACTTTTATAATCACCAATTGACAATGAGTGGAGCGGAGGTCTTGTGCTTGTCATAAGTACGAACCGTACTTAAGAGGATAGGAGGTATCTCAATAATTACAGGCGCTAGCCATAAGGTGAGGTTTGAACCCATCGGGGAAAAACCTCAATGTGTACACACACATCGGATTGGTCGCAATCCACCTGTCTGGGCCAGGCCCCGTTACAGACCTCGTCGCCTCATCTGTCGCAGCGCATCGTGGCGCGGTGGTTGTCATTCTTTGCGGAATACAACTTCAAGGTGGAGTTCAAGCCAGGGAAGCAAAACATCCTGCTGACGCGCTCTACGAGACTGGACTATGAGCTGGCAAACGTTGTGTTTCTCGAGTCCCCGGTCCATGAGCTTATCCGCGAGGCATACGTCGATGATGATGATGATCTGAGGGATCTAGTCGAGGTTCTGGGAACCGGTTCGGAATCCAAGACGCAACTCACTTCATGCCAACAACCCAAGTTGCATAGGTTCACCCTCTCGGAGGGTCTACTCTACTACCAAGTAGATCAGGGGAACGAACCTCGTCTTGTCGTCCCCAATGATGAAGACATTCGTCATCGCATCCTCTTTGAGGCGCTTGACACAGTCCACAGCGGCCACTTGGGCCGAGAAAAGACGTACACATCTGTGGCCCGAGACTTCTGGTGGCCACACATGCATAATTGAGCTTGCTCTTACGTCAAGACGTGCGAAACGTGTCAGCGGGCTAAACCCTCTCCATCATCGGCTGCGCCGCTCATGATTTTGCCTGTTCCCGCAGACGACAGCTGGCGCTCAGTGAGCATGGATTTCATTTTTGATCTACCACCTGATGGGTGAGGCCACGCTAGCGTTCTGGTGTTCGTATGCCGTCTGAGTGAGATGGTCAGGCTTATGGCTGTCAAACGCAGTGTTACGGCCCCACAAGCCGCCCAGCTCTTCATCGACAATGCCTTTCGGCATCATGGCCTCCCAGAGGCGTTCGTCAGTGACCGCGACCCACGCTTCGTGTCTCACTTCTGGCAACACCTCTTCCGACTTCTCGGTACGAAGCTGGATATGTCCACAGTGAACCACCCACAGACCGATGGTCAGACTGAGAGCTTTAAGCGCGTCCTAGAGGATATTTTGCGAAGTGTCCGTGTTGAAGATCCCACCAAGTGGAGCACGCTGAGAATATTTCTCGGAGAAGATGACCAGTCTCTTAGGAGACCAGGCTTTCGCTGGATTTCCCACGCTCTCTGCGGATGAGCAGCGTGCTCGGGTGGAACGCTTTGACAAGTACGAGTCTCCTCTCATCGCACATGTCAATGCCACGGCTCAAGAAGCAGCTCGCGCGATCGTACGAGCTGATGTACAAAGCGTCGCCCAGCTGCTGTGCAGAACGCGGAGTCTAACACTCCACGCCCACCTTCGACGAAGGCAGTCAAGATGACGGTGCCGAAGTTCGACGGTAAGGAGGCCGACAGTCTTGTGTTTTGGATCCGCTAGATCGAGATAGTGCTGAGCGCTGGACAGATCTACGACGCGCGCTCCCAAGTTGCTTTTGCACTCTCCAACCTAGAAGGTCATGCGCGAGCCTGGGCGATGGCCCGTGAAACTTCCACCCCCCGGATACTTCTCGTCGTGGTCGTTCATGGAACAAGAACTTCGTGCACAGTTCCTACTCGCCAATGTGGCCTATCACCACCGTTCTCTATTCTTGCTCTACAAGCAAGGGAAACGCAATCTGCAAGATTATGTCATGGAATTACAAAGTATAGAAGCCGCTATGGCCGGTGCTCGCCTCTCTGAGGATGTGAAGGTCACAGTGTATGGACGGTGTCCGTACCGGTTCGGTGCGCACGGAGCTATTCCGCAGCCAACCCAAGACCTTCAATGAAGCGGTGCACATAGCACTTCTGGAAGATCAATGTGTGCGTTCGGCTCACGGATATTCGGGTCCTTCTGAGACGACCGAAGGTCCGAATCAATCGGCTCGTTTCTCCCAAAAGAAATCTCGCGCTAGTGGTCGCTGCTTTGGTTGTAACCAAACTGGTCATTTCCGTCGGAACTGTCCTACCAATCCGTGGAACTCTAATCGTAATCGGACTTCCGCGGCATTGCCTACGCTCAATCTGATTGAGAAGGAGGGACAGGAAAACGACGGCTCCCAGTAGGCGCAGGACGCCCAGCTGGGAGACCTCGTTCACCTGGGACTACGGTGGCTCTGCCACTTCCAAGTCCTATGGAACAAGTCCCTGATACTACCATGTATCTTTCGGTGGCCGCCACGCGATCCAATCTCGTGGTTGTCACTGCCAGCGTTAAGGGATTCGAAGAACCAATGACCATTCTGATCGATTCAGGTGCGTCGTACAATTTCGCAACGAAAGCCAGTGTGGATAGGAACAGTACACTTAATTCTAAAGCTTTATAAGACTCTAAGAGTAATAGTAATGTGTCTGTTCGCCTAGCGACGGGCTCGATTGTATCGACGCGTAAGGTTCTTCTTCCTTTAGCCATCAAGTTTGATGATTTTAATTCGGTCGAACCGTTTATTGTCCTAGACATGGATGATCGGTACGATCTGATCCTTGGCATGCCATGGCTTACCAAGCACGAGCCTTGGATCGATTGGCGTTGTCGCAGCGTTGGTGCTAGCCACAAACCCTTAGCCGATAGAGCTTTGGCGGGTCATGTCCCCTCCTCTACCCGCAACGGTTTCGTGCATGAGTATCGCGTACCGCGCATTGAGAGACTCTTCGCCGGTTCGGCAGAGCAAGTGTTGGAAATAACTCCACAAGGTGGTCGAGTAGAGGCTCCCACAACGCAGAGCGTTCGAGTTGAGACAGCTCACGCAGAAGGAGTTGTCGCGGAGGAGGTTCCCTGCGCATCACAAGGTGGTCGAGTAGAGGCTCCCACAACGCAGGGCGTTCAGGCTGAAACTGTTCAAACTGAAGTCGAGAGGACCCCAGTCGTGCCTCCGTAAGGCAGGAGTAGAACTCACCCCAGTGCCAGCTTTGGCTACTCTGTTGGAGCTCGAGGAGCTATCTTACGCGGAGTTTCTTGAGGAGCTCAAGGATAGCGAATATGAGGACGTGGTCCTTCTCCACAGTGAGGGTGAGTCAGTTAAACTGAGCAGTTCATCCGTCACGAACGCAGAGGATCTAGAAGAGGAACGAGTCTCACGAAGACAACTGCGGTATGGCGCTGCCATCCTCAAGGATCCGACGGACCCATATTTTGCTTTGTTGAAGGAATTTGCAGATGTGGTATCAGAGGACCCACCTTGATTCTGCCTCCTGATCGCGGTGTCCGCCACGAGATTGACTTGGAGCCAGATACAAAATACTGTACGACGCTCCAATGGCCTCTCCCGAAGGAATACGTGGACATCATTGACGCTTTCTTCGCGGCTAAGCATGCCGCGGGCGTGGTGCGCGAATCGAAGTCGTCACATTCGTCCCCGACGTTTTGTGTTCGGAAACCCAATGGGAAGTAGCACATGGCTCATGCGTTCAATCAACTGAATGCTGCCACCATTCCGGCGTCTACTCCCATTCCTCGCAAGGACGTGTTGCAAAACAAAATGGCAGGTTGCACAGTGTTTAGTGCTCTCGACATGGTCTACGGGTACTATCAATTGTTGATGCGGGGATCATACAATCCTCTTACGGTCGTAAGTACTCCCAGTGGGATGTTATGGGAATGGTGGTAATACCCCAAGGGCTTTCCAACGCTCCGGCTACGTTTAACCGGCTGGTCACACAGCTATTCTGTCCTCTTCGTCACTTCGTACGGACGTACTTTGACGATATCTTCGTCCACAGCAAGACTGAAGGAGGTAAGACAGCTGTCGAAACGCACTTGGTGCACCCCCGCGAGGTTCTGTTGTGCATGCGAGAAAATCGTCTCTATGCCAACATTAACAAATGCATCTTTGGTGCCGAAGAGATTCCCTTTTTGGGATGTTTCCTTGGCAAGGAGGGTATTCGTGCTGATCCTGAAAAGATCGCAGCCATTTCCGAATGGCCAGTCCCTGTTTCCCAGCGCGATTTGCGCAAATGGTTGGGCTTGGCAAACTATTTGCACAAGTACAGCCAGAATTATGCCGGACTGGCTCGTCCGCTGACAACCTTGTTGAAGAAAGAAGCGGATTGGTCATGGAATGACAAAGCTCAACAAGCCTTTGAGGCCATCAAGATCAGTCTGCAGAGTGCTCCTATCCTCGCACTTCCCGACGAAGATCGTCCTTTTAGTGTCGTTTGCGACGCCTCGGACTTTGCCATTGGCTGTGCCTTGTTGTAGACGGATGCCGAGGGCAGAGAATGCGTCGTTTCGTTCCAATCTCGCCAGCTCAAGGCCGCCGAGAAGAACTACCCTGTCCACGACAAAGAGCTCTTAGCAATGAAGTATGCCTTGATCAAGTTTCGGGTTCATCTGCTAGGCAGTAGACCCTTTGTGATCTACACAGACCATGCCTCATTAAGTACAGCGACCTCGTCGCCTCATCTGTCGCAGCGCATGGCGCGGTGGTTGTCATTATTTGCGGAATACAACTTCAATGTGGAGTATAAGCCAGGCAAGCAAAACATCCTGACTGATGCACTCTCTAGGAGGCCAGACTACGAGTTGGCCCACGCTGTGTTCCTCGAGTCTCCGCTCTATGAGCTCATCCGTGCAGCCTACGTCGAGGACGATGATCTTAGAGACCCGATTATTGTCCTAGGAACCGATTCGGTCTCCAAGACGCAACTCACTCCTCACCAACAGGCCAAGTTGCATAGGTTCTCCCTCGCAGAGGGTCTACTTTACTACCAAGTAGATCTCAGAGACGAGCTTCGTCTTGTTGTTCCCAATGATGATGATATTCGTCATCGCATCCTCTTTGAGGCGCATGACACTGTCAACAGCGGCCATTTGGTCGCGAAAAGACGTACACGTCTGTGGCCCGGGATGTCTGGTGGCCACACATGTACAAGTGGGTTCGCTCTTATGTGAAGACGTGCGATACGTGTCAGCGGGTTAAACCCTCTCCTTCATCGGCTGCGCCGCTTATGAGTCTGCCTGTTCCCGTGGACTGCTGGCGCACAGTGAGCATGGATTTCATTTTCGATTTACCATCCGATGGACGTGGCCACACTAGCGTGTTGGTTTTCGTATGTCGCCTAAGCAAGATGGTTAGGCTTGTACCCGTTAAGCGCAGTGTTACTCCTCCTCAAGCTGCCCAGCTCTTCATTGACCATGTCTTGCGCCATCACGGACTCCCAGAGTCGTTTGTCAGTGACCGCGACCCTCGCTTTGTGTCCCACTTCTGGCAACACCTTGGCTACTCGGTACGAAGTTGGATATGTCTACAGTAGACCATCCACAGACCGATGGCCAGACTGAGCGCGTCAACCGCGTCCTTGAAGACATTTTGCGCAGCGTATGCGTTGAAGATCCCACCACGTGGAGCACGCAATTGGCTCAAGTTGAGTTCGCTATGAACAATGCAGTACAGTGCATGCGTCCACAGGCTTCACGCCGTTCTACGTCAATGGCTTGCGCCATCCGCGTACACCTCTGGCGTTGCCTCCGGATTCCAGTTTGGGTGAGGGAGGGATTGAGGGAGAGGACCTAAGAGGTCTTAAGGGTCTTCGTCCATCCGTTAAACGGAACCTTCTTTCCTGTTTAGAGTCGGGAGAAGCCATACGGATGCGCGTCAGGGACGCTATGGCGGCGGCGCAAGACTTGCAGAAAGAGAACAGTGATCGCCATGGGCGTAAAAACATGCAAGTGTTCCAAATTGGGGATTTGGTTTTATTAAACGCTAAGAATCTGCCTATCGATTCCGTGTCTTCAGTAGACAGCACTAAGTTGTGTCCACGCTTGATTGGTCCGTTCACGGTCATTGGTGTCCATGGCAATGCCTACACTCTGAACTTGCCGTCTGCTATGGCGACCCATCCCACCTTTTACGTTGGCATGCTGAAAGCTTACCATGAGGGGATCTCCCTGAAGTGCCACTGGAGGATCAGCCACTTGACGCAGTGCGTTCGCAATCAAGCGGGACATCATCTCCTCTGTTGGCAGGGCCACAGCTGGCGCTGCAACAGCCCGAGCAGGCTCCTCTTGAGGGCGAGACGCCACAGATTGCGAGGCAACTGGTCGCTCCAAGCGCTCTACACGATCATAGAGGTTCCGAAGCCAGCGGCCATGTTCGCGGTACGACCCATCCCAGCTATGATGGGACTCCCCCATCGCGCGCTGGACTTCGCTCACCGAGTGATCCAGACGTCGCTCTGCCTCAGCCAGGTCCCGGCCAGTACTTCGGCGAAGCTCGCCCACCTCTTCACTCGCCTTTCGCGCCGAACGCTCTGCCTCCTTCGAGCGTCGTTCCTCCTCTTGCTGGTGTCCGCGCATCACGACCAGGGTCGTATTCTGCTCGTCAAACAGCTTCTGGCACGTCGCCACGGCATCCTACAATCGGTCAGGCTCTGCCCTCACAGTCCGGGACTGGCGCGTTGTCCGGTCGTAGACCTCTCCGTCCTATTCCACCTCTAAGGGGTAATGATGGCGGCCACACTTCCACGTGGAGACGTTGGTAGACCACCGTAGGCGCGGGGGTGTCGACCAACTTCTGGTGAAGGCGGCTATCCGGCCTCCGAGAATACGTGGGAGCCAGAAAGCCTCCTCGTGGAGGACTGTGCTGATCTTGTGGCCGCTTATAGGCGCTCCCACGGAGCCGGTCGGCGTTAACCGGTCCAAGAACACTCAGATGTTCTATGGGCTGGGACTGTCGAGATTTATGCACCTTTGCAATCACCTCTTCGAGGACAACTTGTGGCGCCTCGGGTCTATACGCTGATACCACTTGCCATCGGCCACCAACTTCGCAGCGCGAAAGCGAAGTCTACGCAGCGCTAACCAGTCTAGTCGATGCGACTAATTCCAGAACTCGGGAAGGGGATACCCCAGTCGTCGGAGCTAGCTCTCGAACTGGTCGTCGAAGACGGCTCGGAGAAGCGGAGTATCCTGGTCAGGGACTATGGGGCACTCCTCACAACTTGGCACAGGCCTTCCAGGCTGTCGGCTGACCTTCAGGTAGTCGGCATAGTCCCGCAAGGTCCATACCTTACAGGCCAGCAACT
>JAIKVB010001314.1:0-13887 GCA_024679045.1 Phytophthora brassicae
CTACAATGAAAAACTAACTGCAAAGTATGCAAGTTCGAAATAAAAAGGTGATATACAATGTACCATTTTGGAGATAATTGCAACAATATAATTTATTAAAACAAAAACAACATTGATAAAGGATTAAAAGAATTATATTGTACCAATTACTGGGTACCGGTCTTCTTCTGTATCTCTGAACGTACAATGTCTTCGATGGAGTACACTCCATCAATATGCTCAAAGTATGAACATAATTTTCCTAAATCATTAGGAAAATACATATAGTTGTCTGACTCAATGAATAGATGCTTACTACCTACAATGGCTCAGGCGATACAATGAAATGTACCCACTTGTTGCCCTGGACGCCGCCCGATGATAATGAGGGCCGGTTTAGCGCACAATGCGCCGACCTAGTTTGTCAGCCTTGCACCCAAACTTCTTGTTTAAGTAAATGAGCTGTTTGCCTCGCTGCTGAAGGACCAAATGCATAGCATGTGTCGAGTAAGCCCCATCCCGAAGATGACCATGATCTTGTTTTGGGTGCTGGATTTTTAAATTCTTCAGCACGGGCCGCAGAGCCGCAGCACTTAGAAAATCCCGCTGCTGGAGTGCATTGTTGACTAAAAATAATCCACAAAAGGATACCCGATCGGGCAGAGCCTCTTGGTTCTGGCAGAGGATAGACTGGCGAAGAACTCTTGGCATCGATGGTTGCATGTGTCGAAATGTTAGTGTTATGTTTGTGTACAATATAATCAAATATAGTCACAATCAAATAAGCACAAATAGTCATTATTAAGTCCGGAGACATTTTCGGATACAGTCAAACCTGTTTAAATACTGTGGCGCCGGACAGGGCCTCAGAACTCAATAGCAACTAAATGCACTGCATTTGCTGTAGTCGAAAGTATTATATAAAGTATATAAACACTTACCTTGAATTACTTGGGTTAAGACTGAATGTTGGACCTTGGAGCTGCTTGGTAATTGATGATATGAACATCGGCAGCAGCTCCGGCCATTGTTTTCTATATATATATAAAAGCACATGCACCAGTACATGCGATGGTGTATTAAATGTATTTAAAAAGAAAAACTGGGGTCCTACACAAACACAATCAACATGCTAAAAGAAGCAACTATTTTTTGGTAGAAGTTTATCGTCCCAAAATAAGAAAATGACATATCGGTACATTTATTGACTACCAAAATAAAGGTGAACATAAATATGTATGACATCTCTTTAAGAACTACTCCGCCTAGTTGCGACGGTGGCACGAGTGTTAATACTCTGGAATGATAAATTACGATTTTTTATCTTATGAGACCCTGTGCCCACGTGCATCGTCTATTAATATCGCCAACCACACTCCCACAGAGAGGCTGTTGAAGTAGTGTTCGCGTGGTCGTCTGTTGATGTACCATACACACAAATAACCTCTGATAGTAACTTCATATTACTGTGGTAAGGTTAAAATGTACATACACTAAATATGTACGTAACACAATGTATACACCTAGAACTGAGTGGCTGCGGCATCTGCCGCTGCCGACAACCTAAAGAATCAATCACAACGCTTTTTACCTCTAACTTCCCAAGTCGGCTTCCTCCTCCTCATCCAACACCTTTTACAAAGACGTATCACAAAAGCTGGAGCAAATTTGACAAGTATCTTAAAAAGTACCAGGACGATACTTTGACGCTGTTGGTAATAAGCGAAACCGTGAACGTTCGGCTGAGGAACCGCCGCATTTCAAGCATGAAGATTCATGCTGGGAAGCCTAAAACAGACCTACCACTCGTGCCTGAAAATCTTGACCCTTTCGAGCGTGTCTACATATGCACCCACGGATGGAAATCTCGCGTACGGTCCAAAAGGAAGTCGTCCTGTCCACAGGCTGAAAGGTGTTGGATGTAATGTTCGGTTTAGAGCTCAATGGGTCCAAATTTCGAGTGGAGAGTGGCGTATTCAAATTAAGAACGCAATTTACGGACACTGCCATTCTGTTTCGGACGAAGTGTATCAGAAATACCCCTCCGTTCGTCAAGTTCCCTCGGACTCCTTTATTATGGACAACGTGAAGTTGATGATTTCTAATGGAAGCAAGACAAGCCGAATTTATGATTACATCCGCGAAACCCCCCCCTCATTACGTGCAGCTCACCGACGTGTACAACATGATCGCAAAGATCAAGAATTCCGGTGAGTGTGAAATCATTGTAATTACATGAACGTCGAAATTGTCGAAATTCTAACACTGACTATTTCCACATATCGAGGAAGATACCGCGCTAAGCGACGAAGACCAATTCGCTGAACTATTGGTTAAATTTGATCTTGGCGCACCTGGAAACGTCTCTTCCGTAGATGAAAATGCGAGTGGTCAGACTGCTGTTATCTCCGTCAGCTCGGAGCATATGCGCAAGCTGTACAAGCGCTTTCCAGAGATTCTACTCTTCGACTGCAGGCATAAGACGAATAGGTACACTCCATGTCTTTATCATGTTTCTCCGTGTAGGGATGTCCACGTTTCAACCATGTTTCGACCATGTTTCTAATATAATTTACCATGTTTGCCCATGTTTTCTAGATACAACTACCAGCTCTGCACAATGATGGTCATGGATCAATTTGGTAACGGCCAGGCCGTACAACACTATGTAATTGAGCGGATCGCCGACTGGCATATGATGAAGGTTGTTGAGCAATTTCAGCGCGTTAACGACTGGGAAAAGACGAAGCTGATTATGGTGGATAAAGACCTCAATGAGATTGAAGTTCTGCGGAGCATGTTTCCCGACGCTACGATTATTCTGTGCCACTTCCACGTCATAAAGTGGTTGAAAGGAGCTGTGCGAGACAACAAAAAGTATGGTACATACGACAGCGAGATTCTCAAGCAGATGGATTATTGCGTTTGGAACATGGTGTACTCTAAATCCGAAGAAGAACTGAGCGGTCATGTCGACCAATTCAAGGTGCATTCTGAAACGAATGGGCGAAAGGAACTATGGGCCTACTTTCACGCGAACTGGATGCAGTGTAAGGAGATGTGGGTCACCCTTTTCAGAATGAACTTGCCCCATTTCCGGAACAACACAAACAACCGTCTTGAGATTTTTTTCGGAAAGTTAAAGTCAGACCTAAACAATTCCATGTCTATGAAACAGTGTCTGGAGACTGTAATTCGATATCAGAGCCGGAAGGAAGATGAGTACGTGACGCGGGTTATAATGCCTTCGACCCTTCGAAATATTCAACATGGAGAGGAGGTGAACCAGTTCCTGGGCATGACAAGCGAGTGGCTGGCTGATGTATTCGCGACCGAGTACAAATTCGCAGTGAATCTGTCATCTATAGAGAATTGCGCTATGGAAGATGACGAGTTGTGCGCAACTTTCAGGCGGGAAGGCAAGACATATCGTGTGGATAAGTTCACGTGGCTGTGTTCGTGCGAGTTTTCGAGTACGATGAAGCTTCCCTGTAAACACTCGATGATGTACCGGAAACACGTATGCGGATTGCGATACCATACTCCTCGATTCCAGCCAGGTAAGACGTGCTACATTGTTCCATGGTTTGAACACGTGCTGGCCATGTTTTGATAATATCATGTTTTGTCCATGTTCCAACCATGTTTCAAACATGGTTTGATAATTTGAATCCCCTTAGGTGGTTACGTGTGGGTGCTTTGGAAGAAGAACTTGTTACAGTCGATGTTCCATTACAAGGAGCACCGATATCCAGAGGAAGAAACTAATGACTGAGCGAGAAAAGTACAAGAGTGCTCAGGACGTTTTCAGCAGAATTAAGAGGAAGAAACTAATGACTGAGCGAGAAAAGTACAAGAGTGCTCAGGACGTTTTCAGCAGAATTTCCTCCGAAATTTCAGACTTACCAGATGGAAAGTTTAGGAATGCTCTGGACAATTTGGAGTTGTGGTGGCGTAATCTGCGCAAAGGTGATGTGGCTATGGAGGGTGACAGATCAGGTGAAGACACGACGCCCCCTTCAACGCAGCCTACAAAAGAAATGGACGTAAATGAAGAGGAGAAAGATGCCGAGCAACAGAAAGCTCCGCCTCCAGATGAAGAAGAAAAGCGTAAAGCAGCACTCAAACCCTTTATCCCCAGACGGCGTGTAGGCCGGCCTCGAAAGAATAGAGCGGCTGCGGACGCTCACCAAAGCGAGGAGAGAAAGGTGTATATCCGCGGCGCAAAACTGAGGAACGCGTTACGTGGAGACGACGTTGTCTATGTGGAGGATTTTTTTAAAGGAAAGCAAACCCGCACTTATAGAGCTGTCATCTTTTCTAAGTACTTTCGAAGTGCGATAGAACACACATTGCCGACCGGAGAGTCGATGGGCATGACCTCACAACAAGATTCAAGCAGCGACTGTTGGGTCTGCAGTATTGAGGGCGTTGGTGACTTCATGCATCGCCAGGTAATGGCGATGCAGTATGTGTGGAGTCTTGTCAAAGTTTGCAAGGAAGGAATGCAGTGCTACTCGTGGTTAACGGGCCAAGTATACGTCGACTATCAAACTGAGAGAGTTGCTGAGTTAGCAGAGAGAATACTGAAGAGCTGGCCATTTCAAAGACTGTCTGGATTCGGTGATGGGTTTCACGTGGACTGGAGCCATCCCTATTGCGCCAGGGGCACCTGTTGGTACAACGATAACCTCATCGGCGCCTTTACCAAGACGCTCGCAGCAAAGTACGCGAACAACACAACTATTTTCTTGCCGCCCCTCAAACTTCCGGCTCCTGATAAGGGGAATCGTGTATACCCGTTGACGCTGAGTTTGCTGGCCGCAGCTAGCACGGAGTTCGTTTATGCCGCTGAACATTAATGGGACTCACTGGGTATGCATCATGGTCCACAAGTCCAGGACATATGCCGCTGAACATTAATGGGACTCACTGGGTATGCATCATGGTCCACAAGTCCAGGACAACAATCTACACCTACGACAGCTTCGACAAGCGCGCTAACCATAATTTGCTGGCCGAGTTAGCGGCAGAGTTGAACCAGAAGAGCCTTCATGAGCCGTACACAGTGGTCGCTGTCCACAATCCGATTCAGAAAGATGGTTATAACTGCGGACTATTCGTCTGCTTGTACTTCTGGCGCCGTTTGTTCAAGGATATGGGTAACGATTACTCTGCCGCTGGACTGAAACGCCGACGCTGGGATGTTTTGAACTCAGTGGTAACCTTTAGTGACGCGAATACAGCGGAGTGCAGCACACAGCAGGAGAAAGACAGCAAACTGCAGTAAGACTGAATACATGTTCCACATTTTCGATATGTTTCCATATATCCGACATGTTTTCCATGTTTACATCTCTGGCATGCTGCCATGTTTTAACATGTTTCCGCTATGTTTTCTGTACAGGTGTAGATTAGCACATCATCTAACATAGGTTTTTATATGAAAAACGAAAGGAATTTGCACGCCGACAGCGCTATCCGATGATCACTCTTAAATTTTCCTCTGTTGTGTTAATATGTTTTGGCCATGGTTTGACCATGTTTTCCATGAAAAAAACATGGACGTGATATATTACCATGGAGTGGTATACACAACGGTAATATATTAATGAACATTATTGAAAACATGGCAAAACATGGGGGAATCATGGACATCTTCCATGTTTTGGTCACATAACCCTTTTAGAAAATATGGGCGCTATGGCTCGCCTTTATAAATACAAGTAATCTAATTTGACATCCGTAAAAATGTGTAACTTATTATTGGCTTGTACGCTACGTAACGGACCACACAAGCTAAAACAGACCTTCGCAGTTTGTCCACACAAGCTAAAATAGATCTTCGCAGCTTTCCTTTTAAAATGCTCACTCTCGATTTATCCGTTTGCATTGTCACTTCAAAAAATGCCATCTGGTTTACAAACTCCTTTTCAGCCCGGACACGACGTTTGTACGGCCTTCAAATTACCGAGAGAAACCCAGAAACGTCCGCTGAGATCGCGGTCGCATGCAGGTTATGTATTAAGTTTGGGCGTGAAACCAAATAGATCTCGAAGCGTAGAAGAACAAACAACGTCCAGTGTATTAAATATCCATTTGGAGTAGATGGGTAAAAACATCTCCAAGTAGCGCATACGAAGCTTTACGAAGAATACCGTGCTTTAGATCCAGAATCCAAAAGTGTCTTTTTTTAATGCCCGAATCATGGCTATCTCATATTGATCAAGAAAAACCCATCGAGTTTGTTGCTAAACGACAAATTGTTGACACCATTATTGGAGGAATGCTTTTTGACTGCTACTGTGGAGTCGGACTTCTCCGTCATCGGTTGGAAAAGGAATAAGTACCGGCAGTCGCTTACTGACTTTTCACAAGAAGGCATTCTTCACGCCAAACAACTTGATTTGAGCTCATCACTCGCTTCAAAGAGAGGATAGGAAGTTGCGGTTGATTATGATCAAATCATATCAGCACGAATATATTAAGTTTACTATGTGTTCCTCGTTCCAACCGCCTCTCGTACCAAATAGAGGTAGAGGGTGGGAATTCCCTTTATTAAAGCGGTCTGGTGTCACCAGACCACTCGAGGTCTTGCTCCACTTCAATCGATCATTGACTCAGTGACTTCAATCGATCACTGACTCAGTGATCGATTGAAGTGGAGCAAGGCCTAGAGCTTTTTGAATTGGTTTGAACCGTGTCCGTCCGAGCGCCTTCGTGAGTCCGTCAGCGAGCATGATGGTTGTCGGGCAGTAATGTAATTTTATCAATCCGTTCCAGACTGCATCTTTAATTGAGTGAAACATAGCATCGATGGTCTTTTGAGCTTCGGAAGACTTGGCATTCTCGAGTCGTAGAAGAGTTGATTTGTTATCAATGAGTACTGGGATTAGGGATATCTGGATACCGGAGATTGTGCACACTAGTGACTGGATCCACAAAATTTCATCCACACCCATCGAGCAAGCAATGTACTCGGCAGCAGTCGATGACTTGGCTACAACGGTCTGACGTTTGCAGTTCCAGTAGACAGCGCATCCATGTACTTGGACCAATGGACGCCTACCATAAATAGCCTATGCGGGTGACTTATTTGTAGCAGATATGCCGGGCATAAGCGTCCGATATGTCGACATATCGGACGGGGCGGCTACCACAAATGCCATAAAAAGAATTTATGTGTCCGATATTTAGAGTCCCCAAATCAGGGTAAAACACAGTGGTTTGTAAGTGAATATGACATTCGTTATTGGGACACAAAGGGGGGGAATCTTTTTAATCCACTTTCGAATTTCCTGGACGATGGAGGCAGACGACGAATCGAGCGTGCTGATCTGCGTGACGCAGGTACTGATGCAGCACGAGAAGAACGTAGTCGAGGTGCGCAAGGAGGTGCATAGGATGCTGCTAGACGAGGCGAGGACAACCGCAATGCGCAGTCGCCATTACCTCACAGTGGAGTGTCTGGACTCTCCGAACGACTCAGCCTGGATGTCGCTCTACGCTAATGGTAACGACAAAAACTTTCTGAACGCTACGAGTTTGACGAGGTAACCTAATGATATTCGTCCTAATTAAAGAGCTTATCTAAATAATGCGTGTGTATCTTACAGGGCTACATTTCACCAGCTATTGAGGAGATTTTCCGATTTATATACAATTCCGCCCTCGACTTGTAGGGGTCGCCCGACAAAACTTCGCTATCTCCGTCAAGTTCTGGGTTTGTTGTTATGTTTATGCGTGGGTTCCATGGAGAACGGGACCCTTTGCATGCTATTCAGAGTTCCACCTGCCACGTTGTCGAAAACGCTGTGTAAGGCCGAGGACGCCATGTCACGCGCGCTGTGAGGGTACGCTCCCGCCCGAATCTCATTTCCCTCCCCATCACAGCAGGCAAAGTTAGCCAAGCTGGTACAAGTCGAGAGCCTCTGTTAGAGCACACGTTTGGCTTCATTGACGGCAAGAACCTACGGGTGAGTTGTGGATTTAAGTTACTTTTAATGTTACTAGCTGTTCTAACGTGTACCTAAACGTGGTGTAGGTGATGCAACCTTCAAACGCCGACCTACAGAACGCGATGTATAACGGGTGGTTACACTACGTGTTCGTGACGGGGACGATTTGCTTCGCGTCTGACGCATGTATCATTTCGTGTAAACACAACTGTCCTGGCTCGTGGAACGACTCGGACACCTCGTTGGGGTTTAGGATGAAGCTCCTTGATACAAACATTTGCCCCGACACTAGGATGAACGTAGTTTCAGATTCGGCTTTTCCGTGTTCTACGGAGATGACAGGACGCATACTGACGCCTATGAAGGACGGAGACATCGACAGGATAATTCCGTCTCTCCGCAGCTCTGCACGGACGCTCCACAACGCCATTACGTCGGTCCGTCAGGCTGCGGAGTGGGGAATGGAAGCATCCAGAAAGTGTATCATCGGCTGTATCTACCCCTACCGTACAACCCTGAGGTTCGAGGTGTTCGACTCAATAATATTTTTCGAGTTTCCAACTTTCGCGTACGAACTGTTGGGATCTCAAATCCGCACCACTTTCAGTGGGGAACATGAAAGACCAGTTGCAATGTAGATATAGCTTATAACATTTCAACCAAACTTCGAATATGACGTTTCCTCTTTATATATTTTGTCTAAAATCTGTATATGGAGATTTTCACTTCTTTTCTACGAAATTGCAGTGATCTCGAGCTTCTAGAGTCGATAGGTTCTATACTAAGTGTGTTTTATGTTTCTGATAAAGGTTAGATTATTAGAGATTTTGACAGTAATGTGTATTTGGAGAGTGTACTTCGTCACTAGAATTTGGAGCGCGCAGGAGCTATTAAAATTAGCTGTAAGCGCTTGCGTATATATACACAAGCGCTTACAAAACGAATTCGTATCTAAAAAGGGTAGTTATTGTAATTCTAGGTGATTAATGCGCTATTAATTTAAACTGTATTGCAGATCGACAATATTGGACGGAGCACCAAAACAGTTTATAATTTCCAGAATATCTGAACAAAAATACGAATATGAGGTTCCATATTGATACATTTTGCGTGTAATGTAGATTTGGAGAGATTTTCTTCGTTGCTACGAGATTGCTGTAACCGGGGAGTTTTAGAAAATCACTCACATTTATTTTAAACGTATTTGTTTTTGAAGAACGGTAGGTGTTTTGTGCATAATTTCTTTTTGAGTTGTTAGAGCTACAAATTAATGAAATTTGTAGGGCAGATCTACACGGAGCTTTTAGAGGATAGCGTACATTTGTTTTACACGTATTTGACTCCGAAAGAATTGGTATTGAACATTGAAAGAGTAGGTGCTGTATGTGCATGTACTTAATGCAATTCGAGTTGTTACTAATACATCTTAACTAAACTTGTAGTTCTTGTACCTGCAGGTAATTAAAGCTCCTTGAGTTGGTAACGATCCAGAATTTCTAAACTGGTAGGGCACGATTAAATATAGCACCAGATGGTTTTTTTATTATAGAGTTACTTACACGAGCGAATATCAATTTTTAGTCTGTGTCTCAAATGCGAAAAGGTCTACTACTCCTTTTTGAAAATAGCTCCAACCAACAGCAACATCTCTTGCATTCGCGCTATGGCTTCGTCTTTATCTCGACAAGCTCACTCCTCCATTTCGAGCTTTTCCTGTCGGCGACGATCTTCGGCTTCAGCTTTTAGAGCCATCACTCTAGCTTCCACCGTAGCCTCATCTCGGCGTCGCTGATCGTCTTCCTCTCGACGGACGTCCGCTTTCCGCTCGCTTTCCTCACGGAAAAGAAGCATCATCTCGAGCATACTGCTACCTAGACGGCTGCTGGAAATTCTCGTAGTCGTTTAGTTTGATCTTCTATGCGGTGATTTTTTTTTAAAACCCGCATACGATCTGCTTTGGCGAAGCTCGCTTCGGCCTGTTCGGTGTCTTCTCCATCTCGGAGACGCTTGGCACCAACATTGCCCCGAAGCGTATACAAGTTTCTACCCCCCCCAGGCGGTTCGACGTACTCTGTAGTAATAGGTGCATTTCGACTACCGGGTTTATACCCGCGTGCCGCAGGTAATTTACTCGGAGTTTGTACAGGTGACTTCTCGGCTGACTCTGTCAGCGAAGGCACCATTTTTTTATTTCTTGGAACCCGAAGTCCGTAGCTGACGTGTGGCAGGAAAAGACTGAAGTGCACCTGCAGAAGAAAATGCCTCCAGGCCTTCAGCTCCAAGCTGCAATTCGATGCGGTCACAGGAGTCCATATGAAGTGGGGTGCGCAGGGCTAGTGCATTTCCAACTGTGGTTGGGTTTGCGTTGACTAGGGTCTTCGGGTCTCAACAGACTGGGATGTCTCGTTGAAGTCAATGAGTCGTGCCGCCTCGCCTTCAGCCGTCGTCGAAGAAGCTGGACCCCCTCGGTCATCATAGTAAGGTTCAAAACTGAAGTCTGGCTCCACGAACAGCTCATCGCCCCCGCCTTCGTTCTCAACATCGATGTCCTGGTCAGCCTCGTCGTCCATCTCGACGACGTTGGCTTTTTTGTCTATGGCTTGTTTTGCAGTTTTGGGCCAATTTGATGTGTTGAGGCATCTCTGCGGTCCCCGTAAGTTTTCGGACACTGTAAAGTGCCTTGAACTTTCTACGAGACTGTCTAGGTCTCTCTCGGCCCACACCCGGCTACGGTTTGTCTTGTAAGCAATAGTCACACGTTCCCACTCGTCCTTTCCTAGAGGCAACAGCTCCTCAACTATGGTAAGGAGCCGGGATACCTCCGGCATCTTGTAATTAGGACTTCCTGAGAGTTTAACCATCTGAACACAGAAGCAGAAACCACGTCATGACAGGCGTCAGTACCGGTCCAGCAAATAAATACTCCTTCAAAGCGTTTCGAGACAGAGTGGAAACCTACTCTGAGTCTGGGGTGTTGATTTGCTCACCGCGGATACTTGTGGGTAGGATTGGGTAGGTGGTTTCTTCAACGTTGTAAATTGATGAGTGAGAGAGGATCGGTGGAGGCTGCGGAGTGGGCGGCGGTCAAAAGCTTTCCCTCTACAATCCCTTTGCCTCGAATACGTCACGAAGGATGCTATCTGCAACTGCAACGCGCCAAAATTGCGCGCGTAAACTGCGAACACGAGGTACTTGGCCAGTTTCCACGTGTAGAAAGATTCTGCCGTGGAATGCGCGCGCGTGCCATAACCAATAGATGGTGTACAAGACCTCCCAACGCAACTTTTAGCGAATTAAGTGGAAGTCGACACCGATGGAGTAGGATTGCAAATCAACTATCCCTTTCATTGTTTTATCGAATCAGCAACCCTCTTCCTGGTTGGCGCTACTCGCGCGCCCTTGTGACGGGTCCTGACGGTCTTGGATGTCTCGGTGACAGCACATGGGGTCTTTGCAGCGACAAATAAACCAAATATCACCTCCATAGTCAATTGTGATCTCCTCGCCTCGGTGGACACGTCTCGTGGTCGCCACCACCACGGTGGTACGCCTTCCATTAGAAACTTCTCGAAATTCGGCTGCAGGGTTGCAAGAGTGGTTGACGAACCTCATCTGTGCCTCCCATTGACTCGGTGTTGATAGAGACGCGCACTGAATACGCCGAACAATCCGGTCGTGTTTTCATCACGAGACGGTAGCCTCGGTTCCGGCTCGGTCGCGGAGAGAGGTGCGTACGTGCTCCATTTCTCCCAGGTATTGGCCCAATACCTGGTGAGGTCGAATGTCTTCAGCGGCAATCACACACACGGACGACGTGCGTATGTTGCGTTTCAAGCAAAGATTGGAACTCTCCGCAAGGCTATTTCCACATAGCCCGTCATAAGGGCAGCAATTTGGAGTGCAGAAGACGTTGATCATTGCATTGCGGCAACTGTCGGTTCGGCACGGAGACGTACACGTGCACCATCCGAAGTGAGCAACTGAGGGAAACACGGTACCGAGTGGGTTGTACTGGTCCCTCAGATGTGCCACGCCACAGGGCCATCGGGCGAGGTCCAAAACGTCGTCTGTAACACATACGCGCGAGCTCCGGCGTACCATGCATGGCTTCGAGAGTACTGCCTTGGATGAAGCTGTCTTTTTACGCCGAGATCCTCTCGCAGCGTCGACGACCGTCTGCGAGAGTACGGAGCCGAGTCCTTACGGCGGTCCTGGCGGCGATCAGGGCCGCGATCAAGTCGGAGGTCAGGGCGACGATCAGGCAGACGGTCAGGGCCTGTTCGGCCCATTACAGACCGAGACGGTGTACGTGGTGGGGTGTCGAGCAGGACAGGAGACGAGGTGGTCGGGCTCCGCACGCTACGAATCAATTCTGGCGAATCCGGTGGAGGGTTTACTTCGTCTTTTGAAGTACCGCTCTCCGAAATACCAGAGGGGTGCCATGAGGGAGTCATTCCGGTCGATGCGACGTCGTCCTGGGTCTTCACGCCGCTGGTGTAGCACAACTTGTGGATGGGTTTTGCATTGCGGGTCCGAGGCAGGTTTGGTGGGGTATTCTCCTCATCGCTGCTGGATGTGTCCAGCACACACTTCAACTTCCAGTACAGGGCGGAGTGTCTGACGTGGACCATGGCTGCCACACAAGAAACATTGCATTTCGTTAGGAGAGATCTAAGACTTCAATACAAAGATTTGCATACTTTTCACTCACCTATTAATCGCTATGTGCTTTCGAAGGACAGATTCAGGAGTGCGACTTCTCGGGTTGTCGGAAAACTTATGTCGGCGTTTAAGACAGCCGAGTGACGGATGTTTCGGAAAGAGTGATTATCAACATAAATTATACAAATTTCAACATTAACCTTTATGATGGCTACACTACATAAATCGGGGGGTAGGGGGTCTCGTGAGACGGTTTTCTCGTCTCACGAGATATATGTCGGGCATATAACCCGGCATATCTGCTGCAAATAAGTCACCCGCATAGGCTATTTATGGTAGGCGTCCTATGCCCCAGAGATATACTTCCTGTCCTCGATGTTATTGGCCCAGTCAGCGTCAGTGTAAAGTTGAAGATCAGGAGCTTGCTCATCTCGTCGGTAAATTAGATCCACAGAACGTGTCGACCAGACGTACCGTAACATTCGTTTTACTGCATGCCAGTGATCGACTGTTGGATTGGCCGCGTGTGAATCTGCTTGATTTACTACAAATGAGATATCTGGTCTCGTTACTCGGCTTAGATAGAGCAGTGATTCAACTGCTTGTCGGTAGAAAATTGTAGGTGCTAGTAGCTGGTCGCTTGACCCTGAGTATAAAATAACGTGCTGATCCATTGGTGTGTCAGTGTGACGGCAGTTATCCATAGCGAAACGATCACAAATCTCCGAGGCATTTTGTTCTTGATCAGTTGTCATTGTTCCGCTCTCAAAATTTCGTGTAATTCGCATTCCAAGAAACCAAGTGAGTTCACCTAGATCATTAATTTGATACTTGTCGTGTAAGGCGTCAATCAATTCTCGCATCACGTTGGTTTCACGATACCCGATTAGGATGTCATCTACATACACAACCACAATTACAAGCTTGGTATGATTGCAGTACGCAAGGAACACTCGTATAGACACAAGTCTCGCAACAGGCGCTTAAATTTCAATGTAGTCAATCATATAGATTTGACGAAAACCTTGCGCACAGACCCGGGCTTTCCATCGTTCGACTGAGCCGTCTGAATGGCGCTTGATACGAAAATTGATAGTCGTTCCGATTACATGGGCGTCAGCCGGGGGAGCTACTATCGTAAATATCCCATTGACACGGAGCGCCTCGATCTCAACTTTAATTGCTTGTTTCCATTTGGGCCACTGAGGCGATTTCATAGCTTCCGCTAGAGAAAGAGGCTCTCGTATCACCCCCCCCCAATACCAGGAAAGCTGCTCCAATGTGGCGA
>JAIKVB010001316.1:0-13875 GCA_024679045.1 Phytophthora brassicae
TTTCGATCGGAGAAACTCCGATCGGTGCCGCATGCCTTACAGGCTGGCGGCCACAGGGACCCCTTGTCCGGTGTCTTCCTCTTCTTCGGCCATGTGAGTCAAATCTCAGTCTTTATAATGGGAGATGCTACTCCATCCCTCGCTTTGGCCGCCGGATCGCGGAAGCTCCAATATCTTCTTGTCTCCATTGTAATCGCCAGTCCGACTAATGTACTGGCCATCTTATTGCCCTCTCCGGGGTGTACGCTCCAGTGCACTATTTCGGTGTGTCGTAACAGATTCCGACAGCGCCATTATACGGTGCTGAGTCGCGTCGCTTTCAGCGGTCGCCATCAGCGGTCGCCATCGACGGTGTTGTATTATCAATGTCCTAGCCGACCCCACTACGTGCAGTGATCAGCAACGTTGGCTCCGACAGCCTTGAATTACAGTGAGCAGACCCATGGTTTCGGCCACTCCTGATGTCGTGTCCGCACCGAGGGCCATGCTGGCTCTCATACAAAGTGGTGTCGTTGCCGTCTCCCGATTGTGCTACAATGGTTGCCCCGCATCCCGCAGCTCCTGTCTTCGTTTTAGTTTTCCAGTGAGGTGCATTGATGTCATTTAGTTATCTAACGACTTCCTATGCCCGTTCACTCCTCCGCCCATGCGTCGCAGGAAAGCTTCCACGGTCCAAGCTTACGCTTCTCCGTTACTCGCCGACGTCCTAAAGTTGGCTGCGGCGGCCGCTTGCCCCGCGTCGACCATGTTGTCTGCCTAGTACGTCAAGTCCATCTCCAGCAGCGGTGCAACTGTTCCCCACCGTTCATCGTCCACTGCTCCCGGGTCGACACAGCTTTGAGCGCTGGTCCCATCCTGTAGCGCCTTCTGTGCCAGCCTGTGTGCTCCTTGGTTTTCGTCCTTAGGGTAGTGAGCCCATGTGACGGTGCCTCGTCTGTCCACACTGGTTCTGCACCGCCAGTATAGCGGTACCAGGTGAGGTGCTGTTGGTGGTCGTCGTTGTCTGTGCTGTTGGATCAGGATAGATGAGCTGCTGATGACATGTAGTGGGCCATAACGATACCGCTCGCACGCCTTCAGCCCTGTCAGGAGTGCCATGTGTGTTGTCGTCATTGGTGTGAGTTTCGCAGTAGAGTAATACATTCGTCCGAGCCATGTAATCACACCCTCATTCGTTTGATGGTTCACGCGTACCACCAACGCCCCGCATGCGCCATTCGAACCCTTTCCAGTCGTCGCCCCCGCCACTGCAAGTACGTATCAATACTTGTCCTTATATGGGATTTCAATGCGGAGTGGGACCGCCAATGCCCGTGAGACCGTTGTTGCTGCAATCTGTCCGATGCGGTGTCCTCGATTCCGCCGCTTCCGGGCTTGTACTGTGTTGTAGCCGTCCCGTAGCCGTTTTCTGAAAGCCCCAATCTGGTACCCTTCCGTTACGTCTTCGCCGGCTTCAAAGTGGAGGACCCGCCACCTCCAGGCTGCCTGGAGATAGAGTGATGCTCCAATCTTCCAGCAATCTTCCAGCAGTTCCGTCACCTCCGCCTCTGTAGCCGCTGAAAATTCAGCTCTGGCCATCTGAACTGACCGTAAATACTCCCAGCAGTTCCGTCACCTCCGCCTCTGTAGCCGCTGGAAATTCAGCTGTGGCCATCTGAACTGACCGTAAATACTCCCAGCACTGTCCTGGTACTGCCGGCAGCGTAAGTCCAAAAATGGCACGCTGGAGATCCTCTCGTGACAACCCAAGTCGCAGCCATGGCTTTAAGAATTGTCGTCTCAGTTGCTCCGCAGCTGGGCATAACCAAAATACGTGCTCCAAACCAGGGTTACTGATGTGCGCACACCCACGGTGTGGACACCCCAGCCGTCCCGCCGATACATTAAACATCGGTAGCACCCGTAGCTTGAGGCGTTGAAGCAATTGTTCCCCCAAGCATTCTGTCCGACTACTCTCCGAATCTTCTTCCACTTTAGTGTCCTGAGCCCGTCTGCGATTGAGCTGCATCCCCCTTCCCACCTATCCGTTCGTGTCTCCCGTCCAGTCATCCCTCTCAAGGTCATTGCATTAAGAACTCTTTCTTTGTAGACCTTCCGCTTCTGAGCCCATCTACGACGTCCCGCCCATAGGCACACTAGTCGACTCAGTTTTGGGTGCGGGTGTATGTAGGTGACTTGGCAGTCAGGTTGCAGGTGTCGCGTCAGTTCCGGTCGAGGTCCGTGTGACTTTGCACTTGTCCAATCCGAGGAGGTCCCACCACTGACTCAGTAATTTCCAGCTCAACCGGTTCATGACCGCGTAGTCGGGCAATCACCGGGTGGTCCTTGGGGTTCGCCGTGAATTGGACCTCTTGGTCAAATCTCGGTCGAGTCATCAGTTCCGGGAAGTTAATGCCCAAGGTCATAATGAGGTTCCCTATCATGGGCATGCTACCAGCCCGGGCAAATTCCTTCCTCGACGAGAAGTGTCCCTGTCTAGCGCTGGTGCGGGTCCAGATTCCGACGTCTCGTAGCAGTAGTGGCGTCCCCTTTGTAAGGCGAAGCTCATTCGCCATCGTCTTAATTAATTTGGAATGAGGTACATTGATGTCACTTAGTTTTCCTAACGACGTACTATGTCCGTCCTAGCAAGCGCCCCTACGTCGTCCGCTAGCCTGTCCGGTCTAAGCTTTCACTTTCCCGGTACGTGCCGTGTCTTAATTGCGTGCGGCCGCTGCTGCCTCGTGCGCAGCGTTATCCATCTTGTTAGTCCAGTGTGCCAAATCCGTTGCCACGTGCCTGGATATGTCCGTCCATGCCTCCTTAGCATCAGTCTTTCCTTCCGTCAGCCACTACCGGCTCTTGCCATCCGCTAGGGCCGTAGTCGCCAACGCTAGGGCCATTCTATTTCCCTCTCGAGGATGTAATTGCCAACTAACATCTCCAACTGTGTTCAGCACTCGCTGAATTTTCCAGTACAGCGCCTTGGGCCGACCAGTGTGTGGAGGACGCCTCTGGTCCATATGCTCCGCCGCCCACTTGTCCGAGCCTGCCAAGTGCAGTGGTTTAAACTGCCTGTCTGCACAAACCCTCAAGTCGGTTAGCAAACCCATCATCGTCGCTTCCGACAATGTCAGTCTGCTGCTGGCGTATGACATGCTCGCTGTCCACACCACCGTCGTTTCTGCCCGTCCTTTAGTCAGTTTAAGCACAGCCAGTCCACTGCTTCGTGGGCCTTTCCGGCCTTAAACTTTCCCCCCGTAAAACATGATGAAAAGTTGATTGCTCGCGTCAACCGCCGTCCTTGGTATTTGGTCTATTCCCCTGAGAAAGACCCTCCTCATTATGGACGTGATTGCTGGAGCCACGCTAACCGAATAAATCTTCCATACATGAGAAGCCAACGTTGCTATATTCGCACGTAGTCTGTGTTTGAAGATTGCCTCGTGGTGACCGTGCTGTACGTGTGCCAAGGTGTCGAAATGGCTGACTCTCCATCTCCATACTGCTTAAAAATAGGATGCTGCTGCAAGCCTCCAGCAGTCTTCCACAGTCGTGATTAAGCGTTCCATCACTTCTTCAAAAAGATTTCCAGCTCCCAAAAATTCCTCGCTCGCTATCTTCCAGATACCCGGAGGCGTTTCAAAAAGTTTTAGCCCGAAAATTGCCTGTTCGAGTTTGGCTTCGTTCATGTCCAATCGCCGCCACACTAGAATCAGTACCTTCCTCAGTCGAATAGCTGCAGGACATGTCCATAGAACGTGATGTAATGTTACCTCATGTTCATGTACGCAGCTGTCATGTGGACACCCGAACCGGTTATGATTAGGATCATACAGCGACAAAGCGTGAAGCTTGATGCGCACCATTAACTGAGTTCCCCACGCCCCAAGTCCGACAATTCTCCTCGCCTGAGTCCAGCTCAAAATCCCAAGTCCTTTGGCAGCTTCGATACTTTGAGTTGCCCATTTGTCCGCGCGCCGTTCTGCGGAGTTAGTACCCTGTTGTTCATGTGCTACTGCTACCCTTCTCTTGTATTCCCCCCGTCTCCGGGTCCATCGTCTGCGACCCGCCCATAAACAGACCAGCCTACTTAATGCCATCCCCCCGTCTCCGGGTCCATCGTCTGCGACCCGCCCATAAACAGACCAGCCTACTTAATGCCTGATGTGGATGTACTGCGTGTACCGTAACTTCCGGTTCCAATTGATGCGTAAGAATCCGTGCCAGATCGGCCATGCCGCGTGCCGGCACCTTCGTAGTAGGTCCTGTCACCGAAGTGTACAATATCGCATCGGTGTCCAAACCCTTCCTCACCTTCACAATGGCCGGGTGATCCATAGGCGTAGCCGTGAAAACCAGTTCGTTGTCTACTGTGCGAGCTACCAATAATTGTCGATACGTAATCAGCAGATGTCGTATAAATGCTTCCGCTTGATCACGTCGATGTTCTGCTCCGTAATACTCTCGAAAAACAAAAGTCCCTGCTCCAGTTCCTCGCTGCGTCCATGTTGCGATATCACTCAGTTTGACCGAGTTGGTGACACAAATCCCTATTGCCGTAGCAATCGAACACCGAGTTCCATCCTTCGAGAGCACCGGTAGTATATTGAGGGCTGTGTAAGAGATCCATTCGGTAAATAGTCTCTCCGCTACCAGCGATGTGCCAAACCGGCCTCCAAGTCCGTTGCGCACGTGGTTTAGCCACAACGTCAGCTACCAGCGATGTGCCAAACCGGCCTCCAAGTCCGTTGCGCACGTGGTTTAGCCACAACGTCACATCTACCTGACAAGTGGACCCGCTCCACGTCAAAGTCAGCCCTGGCGCTGCATGTCCTAGTAGAGCAATTTGACTATGAATGAGTTCAGCTTTGAGGTCCGGCTCAGGACAGCCAGCTTGGATGATTACGTCTCGGCCAGTTGCCCACAACGTGGATTTCCGGTGGACGCCCCGTGTGGTCGTTGGCTGATATCCAGGAGTAATATAAATCTGCGGTGCTAGTCCTGGCTTCGTATCGTAAAATAATACGTCCCCAATTATGTGCGTCGCAGTAGTGCCGAATTCGGCCCACCGTGACACTACCACCGCAACGCTGATCCACCGTTAATACTTTTTGGCTGGCGATGCGGAGTCGAACGTCTAACTGTGCACATGTCCGATTCCAGACCTTGTCCTCGAGTATCTGGCTTCCTACCTGGATACCGAGATACCTGCACTCGTCTCCAAGCTCCATGTAATTTAAGGCAGGCGGCAAAATCATGTGCGGTTGCGCTCCCCTCGGTTTAGCGTCCCCTCGGGTTTAGCGCAATTACCTTAGTCTTCTCCGTATTTAGCACAAGCCCTGAATACCGTAAAAACATTCAATATACCGGCCAGTGCATCCGGATGTTGGACAAATACTGCCGTGTCGTCTGCATACCCGGAAACTCTTAATTCCAAATCCCCAGCAGCCGAGTGAATTACTATCCCCCGAGCTCCCATAAACCCATCCAATTTACGATATAAAGGATCAAGGGAAGTGAATTACTATCCCCCGAGCTCCCATAAACCCATCCAATTTACGATATAAAGGATCAAGGGCTAATATGAACAACATTGGAGCAAGCGGGCAGCCTTGTCTTATGCCACTTGTGACGTTGATTACGCTCGATCGGGTTCCATTCACCAGAAAACGGACCGTGGTCCCCGTATGTAAGCTCTCCACTGCTCGCACAAACTTGTGTGGGTACCCCTTTCGTCTCAAAATTTGAAGCATATATGCCCTGTCTAAAGAGTCATAAGCCTTCTTGAAATCGAGTAGTACTGCCGTCGCATCCACCTGCCCTTCGTCTACTGTGGCCGCACACTGTGCTGCCTCGTACAAATTGAGCGTGTCGTGAATGGTCCTCCCCCTTACAAAACCATTCTGGTTCACGTGAGTCTCGTCAGGTAGTGTCACTCCTACTCTGTTTGCCAGCGCTCTCGTGAAAATTTTGTAATCCGTATTCAGAAGTTCCAAAGGCCGATAATTGAGTGCATTGCGTTGTGATCCACCCTTTTTAACCAGAAGATGTCCGCTTCAAGGAAAGACGACGGAAACACCCCTGCGTCATACCACTTGTTGAAAAATAGCGTCAACAGTGGGACCACCCTGTCTGCGTAGTCACGGTACCAACCGTTGCCGAGTCTATCTGGCCCGTCATTCGCCATCGTCTTAGTGTGGTCATCCCGTGTAAGTATTCGCCTCGTCATGAGGTCGAGCTCGTCGATCCATTCCAAGCATACACGCCCCTAGCTGATGCTGTCTGATGCTGCCGTTGACGACCCCGCTCGTAGTTGTCTCGTGTGCTCCCTGACATCTACGTGCAAAACGCCCTTCCTCCATATGAGATGTATCCCAGCGGTGTAAGCATACACGCCCCTAGCTGATGCTGTCTGATGCTGCCGTTGACGACCCCGCTCGTAGTTGTCTCGTGTGCTCCCTGACATCTACGTGCAAAACGCCCTTCCTCCATATGAGATGTATCCCAGTGGTGTTATAGGCCTCTAGTATGATGTCCAGACGTGTGGAGTTCAGGCCAGTGCCCTCTGCAGGTGAGCCGCATTGAGTCAGCAGGGCTTTCCCCGTGGCCCACATCGTCGACGTGTGGAGTTCAGGCCAGTGCCCTCTGCAGGTGAGCCGCATTGAGTCAGCAGGGCTTTCCCCGTGGCCCACATCGTCGAGCTTCTTCTTACACCCTGGGGTTGTGAATCCGTGTACTCTGGCGTAATACTGATACGAGATGCCCGACCTCGCTTGGCATGGTGGAAAAGGACGTCTCCCACTATGTGAGCCTGTCGAGATCCTGAGCTGCTCCATCCCGTTACCGCTATCGCGGCAGTCGCGTAAATTTCAGCTTTGAGATCAGGTAAGCTCAGGCCACCTTCTTTGCGGTCCAGCACTGCGATATCAGCGCTGAGCCAGCCTCTCTTCCCCGGGATGGTGTCCCCGAAGTGGGCGTGCCATACGTAGGTTCGTATGCACCGATTGAGTCGCTCGATATCCGGAGCAGATGGCCACGCTTGCCCTGAGATGTACAGCAATTTGGGAATGATGACAGCAGACGCAATTAAGCTGCGTTGGTCGACCGTGAGCACCTTCGCACTTGCTAGTCGTAACCTGACCTGTAGTTGGTCCTCCTCTATCTCCCAAGTCCGAGTTGGTGGCACGTTGCTGCCTACTTGTATCCCCAGGTATCTACTCGCCGCCTACGCTGGCAAATACGCAAGCCCGTCTGGTAGCAGCATGTCCGACCTCGGCTCTTCTTTCCGTAGAGCTGTGAACACCGTTTTTTCCGTATTCAGATGGAGACCTGTTGCGTCCCCAAAAATCTCAAGTATTCTCATGATTGCTGGGATGTCATGCGGGTCTTGTACGAACACCGTCGTGTCAAATCTCAAGTATTCTCATGATTGCTGGGATGTCATGCGGGTCTTGTACGAACACCGTCGTGTCATCCGCGTACCCTGCCACGCGCAGTTCAAACCGTCCAGCCGCTGATTCCACCGTTACCCCCCTAAAACCTCTAAACCCGTCGACCTTTCTGTATAATGGGTCTCATGCGAGTATAAATAGCATAGGCGCTAAAGGGCATCCTTGTCTGATGCCACTCGTGACTTGAATACGCCGAGATTTTGCCCCATTGGCCAGGAAGCGTACGCGCGTCCCGTCATGCATTTATGCAATTGCCTCCACGAATTTCTTCGAGTAGCCTTGTCTCTCTAGTACCTTCAGCATGTATTGATGCAATTGCCTCCACGAATTTCTTCGAGTAGCCTTGTCTCTCTAGTACCTTCAGCATGTATTGGCGGCCCAGCAAATCGTACGCCTTCTTGAAGTCGAGAAGTATCGCTGTTGCCGTCCCCTGTTCCGTTCCCCCATTGGCCATGAGCTGGGCAGCCTCGAACAAGTGGAGAGTTTCATGTATCGTTCTCCCCGGAACGAAACCGTTTTGATTGAGATGAATTCGGTCAGGCAAGGTACTGCTGACCCTGCTGGCCAATATTCGACTGAATATCTTATAGTCAGTTTTCAGCAATGCAAGGGGGCGATAATTGAGGGCGTTCGCTTGGTCCCCTCCTTTCTTTAGGCAGAAAATGTCCGCGTCCACAAAGGGCTCTGGAAACACTCCCGCGTCGTACCACATGTTGTATACGTGAACTAATATGGCCACCAACGTGTCCTCGTAATTCCGGAACCAGTCGTTACCTAATCTGTCCGGCCCCGTGGCCTTCCCCCTTCCTTGCATGCTCGTAAGGCTGTCCGCACTTCGTCCTCTGTAAATTCTTGCGCGATTTGTGCCTGGATTGGCGACGTTTCCAGATGGTCCCCTACCCAGTCGACCATGTGTCGAATCTGAGCCGAATCTGCTTCTGGCTGCTGGAAAATTGGTATCCAGGCGTCGGCTAGCGTGTCAGCCTTATCATGAATAGCTCTTGTTGGGGCCCCTTGGACAGGTCGTAATTTGTGAATCACATTGTCTCCAAATTTTGTGGAGACCTTCTTAAAAGCGCTTTTGCAGTTTTTATCCGACCAGTGCGAGTTCTCCTGGAAGTTTTTAGCCCTCTTCCAAGCTGCTTTATCCTTCTTGCACTCGATTATGGCCCGTCTAAGCCTCTCACAGTTGGCTCGTGCCGGTGCAAGTGCTTGTGCTCTCATCTGGGTATCTGCGTCAGACAAAGGGCGTCTCAGATCTTCAGACTTGTCTTGATTGTGCTCTCATCTGGGTATCTGCGTCAGACAAAGGGCGTCTCAGATCTTCAGACTTGTCTTGTATGAGGGTTTGCATCAGCAGCTTCGTGTGGAGAGGGTTCCATACTCCTGCCAGCATGTGGGACTTTTTCGCCATGTCCGCAGTGATGGCCGTGGATTGCGGCTGATGATCCTGCCAGCATGTGGGACTTTTTCGCCATGTCCGCAGTGATGGCCGTGGATTGCGGCTGATGTGACTTTACTCGGTCACTCCATGTCAAAGTGGCGTCTGTTGTGCCTGTAGCACCTTTAACTCTCTCAATCGGATTGCCCGCGCCTGCGCTCTCTGACATACTGTTCTCTTATACTACTATGTTCGATGGTAGGTCCTCTGCTCCGGCATGATCTGAGGTAGCGGTGGGCAATTCTGGTGCTCCCCTTTGTTCCTGGAGTTCCCCTCCGCCCCCGTCGCCATCCTCGGCCGTCCCTTCCCGAGTCTTGTCCTCTCCTCGCGGTGGTCCTGGTCCCGGATCTTGCGCAACGTCAGTGTCCATGCTCCTGCGCTGCGCTGTGTTGCGCTCTCCCCCCGTCGTGAAAAGCTAGGTCGGCCTTTTTTTGTCCCTCACTCCTGAGCGCCCTGTCCCTTTGCGGGCGTTTTTAAGAGTGCAGCTCCTGTCTTGGTATTCGTGCACCCCGCGGAAAATAGTATGAAACGTGAACCGGTAATTGGGTTCCCAGGTGTATAGCTACGCTTCCCGTCCGTTCTCAGCACTGGCCGCATCACTCTAGCCACTATTAGTGCCGCCTTAGCGTCTGTCGTATTACGCATGAATCAAGAACCGGTAATTGGGTTCCCAGGTGTATAGCTACGCTTCCCGTCCGTTCTCAGCGCTGGCCGCATCACTCTAGCCACTATTAGTGCCGCCTTAGCGTCTGTCGTATTACGCATGAATCATTCGATGTATGCATCCGTCTCAAACGACGTGTTTCTACTTGCAATTCTCGTACACGCCATCGAATCGCCAATGTTGAGCTCCTCCTCATCCTCCACTAATAGACACAGTACCGCTTCCTGTGGCTGTACCGGTCCAGCTGCAGTGTGGATAAGGACGTGGAGCATAGTCTGCAGGCTGACTACCACCGGATGTGCATCAGACGTCTCAATGCACACTGGGGTATCCAACGGAAGTTGCTGTACTGTCGGATAGACTTCGCGTAACAAATTCCAATGACGGCGGGTAATCACCGTGTAGTCAGCACCCGTGTCTGGACAACACGGCAACTCTAACAACCCATTAATCGTCACAGTTCGAACATCCTTTAACGTGTACTTCTTTAGTCTCTTCATTCGAGACTTGCGAGACTTATTCGCCTCTCGAGGTTTCATCCTCAGTATCACTTTCTCGGAGTCGGTGACCTTAGGTCACTCATTCAGCCAGCGCATCGATTGGCACTTCGAGCATGCTGATGGAGGCTCCTTCTTCGAGATTCTTCGTGGCCTTCTCTTCGGCCTTACTTTCGACCTTCTTGTCGGTCTTCTGCTGCCAGGGTTTCTTCTTATCCCCACCTGTAGTCTTCGTAAACTGAACAGGAGTCTTCCCATTGGACTTGGTTGTCGATGACGCAGGAGATTTCTCCTTTGCCATTAACCACATCCTCGTATTTTTCTGGAAATGCCGCTCATGTTCTTAAGCCTTGTCGTACACCAAATTAAACAGCTTTCGAATATTCTTCGCAGCCTCCTTGTTCGTCGATCGAACAACACTTTTGACATCTTCCTTCAGCACAGGTGGAGCAAGGCAAGAGATCAGTCTTCGGTATTTCTCCTTCTCTCCCTGCTCACCTGCAAATAAATTTTCGAGTCCATGGTCCAAGATTCTGCGCTTATCCCATTTCACGAACGCTTCGTGCGCTATTGAAGTCAGCTTGGGCGGTAGTACAGGTGTGAAGATTGGAATGGGGACCACGGCTGAGTTTTCGAAGGACTCCTCCTCGTCACTTAATAATTCACTGTCGGCAGCATGTCGTTTCGGCATGACAACAGTGGGTCTTAAAAATCTTCACAGGACAGTCGGTTACTGGTCTTGACGATCAGAACGACTGGAACGATGACAGGTAGCTAGTACGTCGAGTACCTACATGGGTAAGTAGTACGTCAGTACCACTAAATAATTATTTGTGGTGTTTTCCGGAATCGAGCGAACAGGAAACACAAGCAGTGCGGGTGACGATCCCGCGTAGAACTTATGGCCAAATGTATTCAATGTTGCTGTAGCTAGCAAAATGAAGAGTGAGAGGTTAGGATGCCCGTCGCCACCTTTCCATCTCAAATAAAGATATACAGTCCTTCTCAGTTCTAGCAACTGAGGAAAGAAAACATGTAAAGCTGCCAGAGATTCCACTTGGATCTCTGACAGCCTGTGATGAAGTTCAAGTGAAATATTGGTCGGGTCTGAATGTCCAGATCCGCCTCACCCTTTACAGTTCTGACCCTTGGTGCACCAAGGTCAGATAGCTGGTCGACTGTGATTGACGGGGCTTCCACCAGTCGTTCGCAGTCTGGCGCGACTCAGAAGTCCGGCGGTGGAACTGCCTTTAATCCAGAACCCACCACAATTCCCAAACACAGCTACAGTGGAGTCAGACTTCTCTGTTATTAAGTGGCAGCGAAACGAATGCTTGCATTCACTCACTCACAGATTTATAGCTTGAAAGGATTCTGCACTCAGAGTGATGTGATCTCCTCTTATTTGATTTCACTGAGCAAGATAATGAGGAAGATGAAGTGCAGTGAACATACCTGGTAGTCGACTCTGTTATTTCAATACATTAATCTTGGTATAGGCAGCTGTACGAATTACCACATCTTACCTTTTAAAGATGAACCCGGATACCGCAATAAAGCTCATTACGGGGTTGTGCAGGATTCCACGCAATTAGCGAGGCCTGCCGATTCATACCGTCACTGTTTGACTTGTCCGCAACTGTTTTTTTCCTCTGCGATAGCGCAACATCTTGCACAACTGATTTACGATGAGAAAAAAGTTCCGCTGTTAACTTCTTCACAAGGATTCTGACTTGTTCCCTCCTGGACTTGATGGTCAACCCTCTTAGAGGAGTACTGCATAATAACGCTTGTTGTAGTACAGGGCGCCCCGAAATTATAGCCGCACGTGACAAGTGGAGCTCTTGTGCCGGAAACTGAGAGCTTCATGCAAACTGAGGGCTCAGAGGCCGTCTTAAATGAATAGAAAACTTATTCAGCAATCGAAGTTGAAACATACCAAGTAGTTTAGAGCAGTGAGGCATTTTAGGTCGGGTCAGAATTATAGCCGCACTTTGTAATTTTAATTTTAATCGAGTAATAAAAAGCGAATTGGCCAATTACGTAAAAAAGAAACCTGTGGAAAGCCCTTTGAAAGACCTTCAGTATCCGTTCTTACTGTAGATACGCAGGGAAGCCAGAAACAGAAGGCAAACAACTAACCGAGGAGGAGTGCGTAAACGAGCACTTTAGTGGCGGGAAAAGGGGAAAATGTCTAAATAAGTCATATGAAATCCGAACTTTTAGGTAACACGGTATGCCTGTCTTAACCAGAGCAGACAGTGGAGTGAAATTGAAACAACGAACCCCGCAGAGGCAGTCGGATATTTCGAATTGATAGATATAGACAACTGCTCATTAGTCCAGATACCTTCAACGATACCTTTCTTGATAGCACCGCCCATGTGCTCTGGCTGATTACTTAACCGTTTTGTGTTTTTTTTGGATCCAGAAGCAAAGATGACGCAAAAGACTTACTTAACCGCTAAGCGTACCCGGGGGTTTGTTTATCACTGGGCGTAACGATCACGCTCGGGGGACAGCAATAAGTAGCGAGTAATCGTAAAATGGGCAAAAATGCTGATAAATTAGACAACAAGAGCCACAACTCAGTAAACACGGTGTAGAACGAACCGCCAATATCATTATCTCAGCAGCGGATAAATTCCAACGATTGCATTGTGGTAGAATCTGAAATATTTAGTATCTAGCGTCCTGTGATGCCTTCCGAGCCTATCTTTTCGTGTGACGTCAATGGAATCGAACAAATTTGTGTCTTGAAATTAGCGAATCGTGATTGTAGATTCGGGGGTACCCAATACTGTTTATATCAAAGATGACCGTAGTGGTCGCTAGTAGTACCGGTACTGGTACCGGTACCGAAACGTGAATCGATACCAGTACCGACTCGCTCGGTATCACTTTAGATGGCAAATATGGGTGTCCACCGTCACTCCATTCGTCAAGGACACTCGCTCGGTATCACTTTAGATGGCAAATATGGGTGTCCACCGTCACTCCATTCGTCAAGGACCAATCCAAACGTGTTGCGTAAGTCCCTTTTTATGCGTGCCTCCATTAGACGTTGGATAGCCTACATGTACAGCTTGAGCGTTCCACGTGAGATGTTGGACACCGAACGAGTAGACGCTCACATAACGTAAAAGGCAAACGTTCCGTGACCGTCCACTCGACCCGCGGTAGATGTCAACCGTGCGCTGGTACATGACACAAAGACCATTCGTGTCGAGGAGCGCGGCACGGGCGATATCCTGGTACGCTAAATGGTGGCGGCGTAGGTGACTTAGCAGGTTGGTGAAGCCATTCGTGCTTCGGTAGACCTTGTTGCAGGTGCAAGAGAAGACTTCGGGGTCTTGCTCGGTGAAGAGCGCGCTACAGATGGTGCGGTAGGAGAGAGACGAGGTCGACATGGAGACTGAAGTAGATGGAGTGGAGAGGGTGGAGTTAGCTTCTAGGTAGGAAATTGAGAAGTGAGAACTTCGAGCTGAAGATAAGGCCGACACCGCTCCACGTGTACAAACTCTCTGCTACAACCGTCATATATTTACTTTTACCCCTCTTCAAACGAACAAAGCATGTACAAACTCTCTGCTACAACCGTCATATATTTACTTTTACCCCTCTTCAAACGAACAAAGCCGCGACTTCGCACGGAACAACTCTGGTTTTTTTACCCTCGTGTAATTACACTGTCTACGGTAAATTGTCCGACTGGATGTGAGGTTAGGGTATCGATGTTCCAGGCGTTTGGCAAAATTAGTACGCTATTTAGGCGAGTTCACTCAATCAGCTGAGTCGTTTCCGTAGTCTATCGCTTTCATAGGCTAAACAATCGACCTG
>JAIKVB010001317.1:0-13866 GCA_024679045.1 Phytophthora brassicae
AAAGGCTCTAGAACTCCCAAAACGCTTCTACGAATATACGAGGTTTCTGCAGAAAAGAGCATACTGTATGATTGCACAAGTCAAAGAGCGATTTACCGGTAGCTATGGCGAGCGCGCTGCAGAACATGTTGCGGCCTGGTAGTCGCGAGTTTGTGATCGCGCTGAATGCGGTGCTGGCGCTGCTGTTCTTCGTGATGCTGGGGGTCGTCTACACAGAGCTGGAGGACTCGTACCACGTGTTTGTGCTGCTCTTCCTCGTCGTGGGACTCACAGTCTCCATCAACTGGTTCATCCTCGAGGCCAACAACCTCCAGCACACGCAGGTGATCGAGAGTGCAAAGCAGAAACATGACTTCAATACAAGAGCCAAGACGGATTAAACTACAAAAGCACAAGTCTCAAGACAATTAACCAGAACGACAAGGCTTCATTTACCAACCTTTGTATCTTCTTAATTAAACCTGCAACTACCAAAGGCTGTCCCCCATTTAATACTCGCTCTTCAAATTCACATATCGTCGTCTGCGGCTAACCCACACGTGCGTTTGCAGCAGTTCCGGGCGATGCTGCGACCGTAGGGCACGTACGACAACGTGTACCAGATGAGCGCCATGAACTGGATAATGACCGAGAGCAGCAATAGAAACATGCGGTGGTGGATATGCGAAGAGAAGCACAGCAATAGCGTCACGAAGATGAAAACCACGTAGACGATGGCCGAGTAGCGACGTTTGGCGTGAAACATGTTCTGTAGCTGCTTCACGGGTCCCACGAAGAAGGTGGTGCAGGCAATGGACAGGACGTTGCCAATTGTGTACGCGATGGCGAATGGTGCCGGATTCCCGTGCACGAGTCTGGCCAGGCGGAACGTTGAGCCCAGCGAGAGAACAAAGCCCAGTAGGAAGCATGTGGCGCAACCGATGACCCGCTCCTGATACGACAGACTCGGACACAGCCAGAAGTTGTTACTGCTGGCACTTGGACTCCCCTCCGTCGGTTGGCCACTCTCCGGGTCCAGCAGCTTCTGCTTCTGCGCGCGGAACGAGTCCAACATGGTGACGAGCAGCTCTCTAACGAAAAGATTCCGAATGTGAATCGAAAAGGCATGGCTACATTGTGTTTAGAAACGCGTACTTAAGGGTTAGAAATGTAAGGCGTAATTAAATTCACAAGATTGTGTAATATACGTAGACCATAATGTAATTTGTACAAAATGTGATGTAGTGTACGTACACACCACATTGGAAGTGTGAACGTTTTTGCGCCAGCCAAGTCTTGCAAAACGGAGCGAAAATGCATCCGCTACTTCAGGAAGCCCAGTTCGCTTGCTTTGAGGACGACGAGGGTGTAGCGACCGACGCGTCATCGCTACCAACCTTCGTCATCTCCAGTCCTTCAGTACGCTCTCAGCCACCCAAGAGTTTCGCGCGAGGTGCGGCTCCCCCTGCTTAATAAATGTGTGTCTTTGCAAAAACTTTGTGCTAATACGCTGTCTTCTTGTATCTTTTGCAAAACATTTTGCGCAAAACAGTTCGCGCGTTGGAATGCAGTGGCTCCGGTAGTTTTTATTTTCAAAACGAGAATTTGCGCGATCGTTTTGTGTGCTGGCGTGTGCTGAAAAACGTGGTTTTACTGCGCGAATGGAGTTTAAACAAAACGTTAAAACAAAACGGTTTGCGCCTTGAATTCCCCGCCCCCGTGCTCAGCACTGGTGTATTCGCTGTTGAGAGTTGGGAAGACGATGCTGTGACTGTTAACGTAGTCACCCACGCTGGTACAGTGCACCGCTTAACATACGCCGTGCCGCAAGACGCGAGTTTAAGCGTTTTTTCTCACTCGGACGTAAAAGCATTTCCAGAGCCAAAACCCGCCACAAAATCTCGTTGTGACGTTTTGCAGAGTTTAAACACGGACGAAATTCTGACAGTGGCTTTATGGGTAAATGAGTATAATCTCGTACTAGGAACGGATTTAGGTCGTGTTCTTGGCGTTAATTTCGGACTACCAAGTGAGGTCAAAAACCTGCAAGAATTTATTTTCTCGGACGAATCGGTAATGTCTCGTCTTTGGCACGGCCTGCTAAAAAGCACAAGTGCAAAATTAAAAGGAAGTGCAAAAGACGATGGAGAGATGAAAAACATTGGCGCAACAATTGTAGCCATGACGTGTTTTCAACTTGATGGAGATGAAGACGAAGCAGATAACGCAAAAGACGTTTGTATCGTCTCCATCTCCGCTGATTGCGTTTTGCGCGCATGGAGTTTCGGTAGTCAATCTTGTCTTGGTCGTCAGCAATTGCGCACGCTTTTGGCATCGCAATTGCGCGAAAACATTGCAACACGTTGGCAAGACGAAGATTTAGACGGAGATGATAGCAGCATTGGCGTCTATGCAACTCATGCGAAACTTGTAGCGCTGTCTGCTACCGACTCGGATAATTGCAGACTTTTGGTGCATTTAGACACAACAGCAGCGCAATCATCCGAGATTTTCTTGTTGCGTGGTGACGTGCAACTCTCTGCTGTATCCAGTGCAACTAGCGAAGAACTTGCACTCAATATTGCACGTGTGTTTACGGTGCAATCTTTTGAGCACAAACGCAGCCTGCAAATGGTGGATTTTGCAGTCGACAAGAACTTTCTCTTTTCTTCTTGGCGTTCGCTTGATGGTGATGAAGTTTACATTTATCCGAATCCTATGGCATTAACTGGACCAAAACGAGTTTATGGACAACTTGTGAGCAGTCTCGACCTTCAAATGCAAAAGTACGAGAACGAAGATAACGAATGGTGTTTGGAATTGAAACAAGATGGCGGGAATTCGCACATTGATGAGTTTTTTACGCAACGAATGTTCCTTCCAGGTCGGTTTTCGCGCCAAAATGTTGCGAATGCCATCGTGGAAATGCAAACTGATGCAGTAGGAGGAATGACGACGCAATCTCCTTTTACGCATCGTCTATCAAAGTACAAAGATGTGCTAATTCGTCTTGTATCGAGTCGGTGCGTTGTTGGTGTCCGGAATGGCGCAACTGCTAGTGTTTTGCGCATCAAAGTGTGGAAAGAACTCATTGCGCTTTGCACGAAACATTGGCGTTGTGAGAATGTACCCATTGGGTTTGCAACCACAACCAATGCTCTTCTCCCTGGAGCTCCTGTCCTGCTACGTCGTAATCGCGTTTCGTTGCTCTTCCCTTCTGCTCCTTCAATCACTGCAACATTCGTCCCGCAAGCACAAAAATGTTCGACAAGTGGCGAATGTGTAACTGATTTGGTGTTAGAAGTGCTGCCAATCTTTGACGCTTTTCCAAGTCAAAGTTTTCAGTCATTTATTCATCGTGAAGTGGCGGACGTTGCTTCCGATTGGAAAGTCGAGTCTTTTGTAGCGTTAGCACGTCATTGTGTTCGTCTTGGGTTAAATCCAGACTTTTCCGCTAAGGTTTCAGCTACGGGACAGCCAATGAGTGCGGATTTCATGCTCACGCGCTCCATTCTCCGTCTTAGTAAACTTTTAAGTGGTGATTCTGCGTTCCAAGTCCAAGTTTTCCACGATTTAGTGGACCATTTCGTCCCATTTAAGAGCTTGAATGGGTCCGAAACACACGAATCGTCATCTCCACATGCAACTGACGCGAATTTGACGGCAACCAACGCAGATTTCGTCATGACGGACACTGTTGCAAGTGATTATTACGCCAGTGCGTTCTTTGGCGGTCAAGAGATGAGTTTTGCATTCGAGCAAGTTGTTTCCCGTACAATTGATGAATTGTGTCATCAATCACTACGCGTGGTGCTCTTTTTTGCGTACTTAGTGGACACTCGACCGGCGTTCCTGAGCTCTTCGACATTGAGTCAAATCGTTGAGCAATTTCTCCCAAAGTCAATTTTAAACTATCAACATTTACGACTCAGTCGATGGATCGCCAGTCAAGGGATTTTGCAGGATTTAGAGCTCCAAACCACTTCGTTCATGCCGCCGCTACTGCAAATGTTTCTCTTAGACGTCAACTGCAAACTCAATCGTTCCGACAACTTGAAACGAGCACTTTCGGTCCTGCAACTCGCCAATTCGCGCAACAATGTGCGAAGTGAAGAAGTGCACGGAGTGTTGGCGACGTTTACGCGCGAAATTTTGCACTATCTTTCGCAGCCGAACGAGGCGCTGGTGCAATTTTTACAGAAACGACAGCAATTTCGTCTTTTGCGCGCACTGTTTTGTTGCAGTCTCAGTGACTTGAGTCTTCAGAAGAGTGACAGTGCAAATTTGCACCAAAGTGAACAAATGCACCAGTATCTTCGCTCTATTGGGGAATGTTTAGCGTCCGAAGGTCAAGAAACTGCTGCGCGTTCTCACGACAACGAACAAGCACGAGAACACGCGCGCTGGTGTTTCCAACAAGCTATTCGTTGTTTCAGTCTTTGCGTGTCGAACTTTTGCACGAAGCGCAACAGCAAATCTGCGCTAAGCGCAAATAATCTGGAGCAGTTTATCTATGATGTAGTGGGGTTACTAAAGGCAACTGTACCGCGTGGGTTTTACAACCAGTTGCTGAGCTTTCTATGGACGCTCGTCACGCAAACGCTGAGTCCTTTAACGCATCAGGACGATGGAGAAGGGAGTTTGGCGTTGCAATCGTTTCTTTGGGTCAATGTATTGAAATATTCCGTGGAAGAGCGATTGTTTCGTGACGCTCATTTGGCTTTGATGCATACTGCTGATTTATCAGCAGCTTTGGGAGGGAATGAGACGACGAGAGACACTGCTAATGAGTGTGTGGATTACCTGGTAAAGGAACTCTATCGTTATGGGCATCTTGACTTGATTTGTGAACTACAATGGGGTTCTCTCGAGTCTCAAGTGGAAAAATACATTCTTTGGCAAGCAGCAAATGCTACAGTTGTTCAAGGCGAAAGTTTGGATGCTGGAGCTCTTCGTTACTACAATTTGCTCTTTACGTTCTACATGCGCAAACAACAGCCAGCGAACGCAGCGTCTTCGCTTTATGCTCTTGCGCTACGTTTGCGTCTTGCAGTGACGACGTCAAAAGCTGCTTTGGAAGCACAACGCAACGCGCTCAATGCTGCGTGCAACTCTTTGCGTGCACTTCCAGCTTCAAATCGCTGGGTGTTGCGCAAATTGCACACGGAAGAGCTTGTGCACGAACACAATAATCATTCCTCACTAAGTGTGATCACTCTGGACGAAATCCAGCGTGAAGTGGCCGTTGTGGATGGAAAATTGCGCTTAGTAGCGCTTGGCCACGCTGAAAGTGGTTTACTGAGTACAATGGATGAGAACGAAGTAATTGCATTGCTGGTGGACTCTGTAAACAGCCATAAGAATGGGAAATTCACACTTCCCGAACGTCGAAGAGCAGCAATAATTTCAATTGAATTGGCGGCTGAAATTGCACGTGGAAATCCAGTTTCAAAAGTGTCAAATTTGACGAAATCTCTAACGCGTTATTGTGTGGCTAGTGAACAGCCGATGTCTGACCAGAATGACTGTGAGTTACTATGGGAATTATTGGAAATGTTATTGAAACATTGGGATTCGCTCGAACAATATCAAGTTGCGGCGGAAACAATTTTGGACTTTTGGTACCAAAATCGACGCAAACTTCAGTTACCCAAATCGTTAATTGAGCGTTTAACGTCTGGAAACCCTGCAAAGTTGTTAAATCTTTACTTAAAACACGGTTTATTACTGGAAGCCTTGGAATTAGTGGGGAATTTACTGCCTGATGTCTTGAGTATGGGAAACATGAAGCTCGTTTTCAAGTCTCAGTCGAAGATGGAACCTACTGCTGGAGTATCAGAACTTCCTTGGATTCCATACAACATGATTGATGTTTTATTGGACTCAACGACTGCTGTATTGACTCAACATGTTGGAGATGTTGGAGATGTTTCAACTACTGCTCTTACGAAACTACGTCAACAAGATCATAAACTTCGACAGCAATTGAGTCGCTATTTCCAGTCAATTACTGCACTGCAACAAGCTCAAGAAGCGGCAAGTCTGGCACGTAGCAGCATCGAGTTGGATTTGTAAACAAATACAACATGATCAGGAACTGAACGTCTCTAGTTTTTGGGTTAAACCACTGCTACCTCCAGTCTCTTTTTCTTTCTCTACGATCGTCTTGGTTTCTTTGATTTCTTACCACGAATCTGCTGCGGATCGTTCATCTTGGCCATCGCTTCCTTGACAATCTCATCGTAATCATCAGCACTTGCAAACAGTGCGTTACGTTTGTCCCCAGCTTTCGGTGGCGTTTGTTTCTTCCTCTTTGTATCAAGTTGCTCCAGTTCCTCTTGAAGAACTTGGTCGTCCTCATCCATTCCGCCCATAACAGAGAAATCAAAGCCATCCTCTTCTTCTTCTCCTTCTTCTTCTTCTTTACCATCATCTTCTTCAAGTTCACTTTCCTCATTCTCAGACTCAACACCTTCCATCTCCTCATCTTCTCCTTCTAAAGTCGGTTCTTCCTCGTCCGAGTCATCCCATCCAGCTGTGTCTGGGTCTTCATCGTCCAAATTGCCTTCTTTCATGATACCTTGAGCCAATTCCTGTGCATAAGCTTCCAGTTCTTCATCTTCTCCTTCCTCCACATCAGATAAAGCATCAGCATCTTGATCCTTCGACGTCTGTTTCGTACGGCGACTGTGAGGATGAGCAGCATCACGTGACGCTCGTTCCTTAAAGAACTTGTAGAAAAACTGGTCGCTTGCATCCACATTCGCTTCACTTTCATGCAGTACAGCTTCAGTGTTAATAGGCGCAAAAGACCAGTTCTTGGCCTTCACACCCGTGTTCCCACTACCTTCCGTCACCTTATGACGTGGTTTTTTGTTCACAAACTTCTCAAAGAACGCGTGCATTGTAAAATCCACCAGTGGATCTCCAGCGTATTGAATTCCCATCTCTTTCTTCTCCAATAATTGCTTTGTAAAGCTTTGAACAGACGGATGATAGTGATGAACCAACAGTTGAATCTCCCACGCACAAGACGTCTCAGCACCAGCAAAAAGCGGATTCCGTTTGGCCGCATCGTATCCGTTCTCGTCCTTGTCGTTCTTACTCGAATTCTTCATTTCTACCTCGTCATCAAAGCTCACAACAGTCTCTTTAGCCTTCTTTACCTCCTTGTCAGGTTTGCCAAACATCTGCGTTAAAACCTTAGCTGAACGTTCAGCATCCGTTAAACCATCGCTCAGTTTCTCAGCTCCAGCTTCTTCCAGTGTCATGTCTTCCTCATCCTCCGATTCCTCTTTTTCAAGCTCAAATTCAGCGTTTTCTTCCGTCTTGGCATCTTCAAAGTGTTCGTCATCATTCCCAGTACCAGAAGTAGCTTCCGGCTGGTCTACTAGTGTACGTAGCTGAGGCTTCACCTTCAACAGTTCAGACAGTAAAAACAACACAGCACAAGCGAAAGCTGGTGGCATGACACCTGCCAGTTGCAGTAAACGCTTGGCAAAAGCTCCAGCACGAGCAGGCGAGACGTCGGCCTTAATGGCTCGGAAGATCAAGTTGAGGAAGAGTGTGTGCTTGGAAGTCTCACGGATCTTGGGGTCAACAAGTTTGCCGTATAACGCAGTGTAGAACCGATCAGAGACCGAATTTGTGCTGTTCATGACCTGGAACAACAGCATCAAAGCTTGGACGCTCGTACTATGATGCGCACGGTGTACAACTTGAAACAACGAGTCGATTTCGGCCGTAAAGTTGGCCGACGTGGCGTTTGCGTACGGGAACGCTCGATTCACTCCAACGAGCAACGCACTTAGTAGTTTCCGATCCATTGCTTCTTCTGATGAATGGCGCGTCGTTTTCTTCTTCTTGTTCTTCTTGGAATTGTTTTGATTCTTCTTGTTCTTCTCTTTCTCTTGATCATGATGATGAACTTCCTTGGAAAAGAGACCAAAGTAGACAGAAATCAAGTGGCCAGCCAAGTCAGCGTCCACTCCATTACCTTCCAGGTACATTTGGTTCAGGAACAATACAGCATTGTATTTGGCCCGGTCTGATACCTTTGGACGGGTGAGTAGACGCTCCACTTCGTCTACTACCACACGCTTCATGACGGGATGTTCACGTAAAAGATCCTGCAGAATACGATGCAAATACGCGGCGATCTTGCGGTCTGGATCGCCAAGCTTGTTGACTAACATGGCCAGTAGCACAGCTTCTTGTTCCGGTTTGGCTCGAAGTAGAGCGTTAGCGGCCCGCAGACACGCACGTTTGTGACTATCCACAGCGTCGTCCATACCTGAAGCCAAGACACCGGTAAGCTGAGCGTATGCTGTCTTTAAACAATGCTCGAAGAACCAAAGCACTAAATGGGCGGGTGATCCTTGGCCTGCTAACAGCGGATGTTGGTGGAAATAGCGGAGTTTAGCCTCGTCCGGCAGCAGGTTATTAAGGAAAAGGTCTTTGAGTGAGTCTACGGCCATGAGACTCTCTCGACGGGCTTTCTTACTGGCCATAGTAATGAGCTGACCAATCCGAACCAAAGAGTGCAATGGGGAACTTTGAGACGTGAGTGTAAGAGCGGCCACACGATCGGACAGTGTACCGGACTTCATCATAGTGGCCAGGTATTTGTCGTCACTCGACATTTTACCGCTCTTAAGCGCATCGAAGCGGATCACTTCATCTTCTAGTAGTTGTTGTGCCTTTTTCTTCAGTGTCAACACCACTTCGTCCGCAGCCTTAAGCGGCTCGCTATCGGCCGTTTTCTTGAGTTTTGGCTTGAGCTTCGACTCGATGTCGTACCAGACTACACCCTCGGCCAACAGGCCCACGAGTTGGCCCATATTCCCAGGCGATTGGACCGTTTTCTCTCCATGGACCACTTCCTTCCGTCCTGATTTGGCGTCGTGGCCGGCGTGCGCCTTACTCTTCTTGCCGTCCTTGGCCATATTGGCAACTGCAACACTACTAAAGTAGTAGCGACCTTGGGCCAATCAAACACTCCCTGTCTCTCATCATGTATATGCCGCTGGATAGGTTAGTTTGTACCGTGAAAGCAAAAAACATATCCAATTGCCTAAATGTTACTATGTCTATCAGGTCATTTAATATCAGGATCCGATTATGGTCTTAAAACGGATATATAACAATACGATATATGAATATATCTATTGATACAGGTTACTGTAATACAACTGGTAGTGCGTCTATTTTTCGCGGTTGTCCATCAAAACCTCAAACTTCGTCCTTTTCCCTAGCTTCATGGACATGACCCAGTTGTTGACCGAGACGGCGTCGTCCGTGGCCGAGGCGGCCAGTGCCATGGCTGTAGCTGAAACTCCATTGGCCGTCGGTCCATCCTATAACCCAATGCCCACGTCTTTCATCGCGTCTACAAACCCACCACCAACCACCATTCCAACCGCCATTTCGGTCCCCAATGACGCAGAGAGTAGCGATGAAGAGTTCGATGAAGACAATCCCGAATGGGCCAAATGGAACTGTAATCAGATTCGTACCAAGATCCGCAACTTTCTAGGTACGAAAGAGATGACGCAGACGGCATTTCTGAAGCTCTGCGACATCAACTCCAATTCGTACTACCGCTTTATGAACCTTAAAGGTCCTTATGGAGGAAATGAGAACCAAACGTACGAAGGTGCCGCCATTTTCTTCTATAGACGAGAGAAACAGCAGAAAAAAGACAAGATTAAACTGAAAGCTCTTAAGCCAATTGAAAGGAAACGGAAAGCCACAGAGGAGAACGAATTGAAGGCCAAGAAAGCTAAGACTGGAGAAGAAGAACTAGAGAAGATTGAGAAGATTCGGATCCCTGAAATGGACGAAGAAGGTAACGTACCAGTGTACGACGATTGTGACGAGATCCGGAAGAAAATTAACTTCTACTTGGGAGAGAAAACAGTCACAAAAGCTGCTTTCTTACGAGCTTTAGGCAATGTGAACAGCAACAGTCTCCGCTGCTTTATGAACTTGAAACGTGGCGCTGGATCGGGTGCGGCCAACGTCGTGTATCGGACAGCGTACATTTTCTTTGAGAAAAAGCGCATCTTGGAAGACGGTAAGAAGACGAAAAAGCGTCTGGAGAATGAGACGAAGCAAGGTCGTCAAGGCTTCCCATTGCGTCATGACAACGGCATGCGTTGGGTCATCGTACCGAAGTAAGCGAGTGAGACTTTTTACCTCCACATCGTAGCGGTAAAACCGTAGTTTTATTTGCATTAATATCCTTTTTATCCGTAAAACGTCTTGGTACTTGCTTTTTTATCCGTAAAAACGCCTTGGAATCGCTCAAAACGTTTTTCCCGCCATTTACGACAACACCAAAATGCTGATCGAGCTGATGGGAAACGCGTCCGATCCCCCCACTCCAGTCACTCCCCCAGCGCCTTCCACCGCTGCAATTGTAGATAAAGAAGAGGAGTACAGTGATGATGGCTTTGATTCGCAGAAACTCAAGTACAGTTGCAACCAGCTTCGGTCTCAAATTCGCAAGTTTTTAGGCACAAAGGAGATGACGCTGGCAGCTTTTCTTGAGGAATGCAAAGTCACTCCTGGCTCCTACTACCGATTCATGAAACTCTCAGGTGCTGACAATGGTTGCGCCAACAATATTTACTTTGGAGCGTCGCTATTCTTCTACCGTCGTGAACGGAGGATGAAAATTGACAAGAAAAAGGAGAAGGCGAGTGATAAGAAGCGCAAAGCGACGGGCCAGCGAGAGGAGAAAGCGAAAAAGGCAAAAGATGGGACGGATTTACTTGAACGTATTGTGGAAATTCAATTGGAAGACGAAGACGAGAGTGGTTACCCGCCCGTATTCGATGATTGCGATGATATTCGCAAGAAAATCACGTTTTTCCTAGGGGAGAAATTGGTCACTCAAACCGCTTTTCTTAAAGCTTTGGGTAATGTAAGCGCCAACAGTCTTCGTAGCTTCATGAACTTAAAACGTGGTCCTGGATCTGGTGGAGCGAATGTCGTGTTTCGTAAAGGATACGTTTTCTTTGAAAAGAAACGAATTCTCGAAGGTAAGAAGAAAACTAAGAAGCGTCTGGATAATGAAGCGAAACAAGGACCTGACGGCTTCCAACTTCGTCATGATGATGGCAAACGCTATTATCTCGCGAGTGAACTCTTGGGTGAAGAGTAAGCAATGCTAAGATCAATACAATAATTGTTGATAGCAGTATAGGAAACAATTATTATTGTATTGTCTCTCTGTTTACTGTTTAAACGCAATGTCGTACGTCTGCTCAGCGATACTACGCTCTTCGTCCGTGTTAACAACCATGACCTTAATCTTAGCCTTGTCCGTCTGGATCTCAACGGGACCGGCGCCCATCATGGACACGGCATTCTTCTCCTCGTTAAGCTCAATACCGAGAAAGCTTAAGTTACGGCACACACGCTCACGAATCATAGCCGAGCTCTCGCCAATACCAGCCGTGAAGATGACAGCATCAATGTCACCACCCAACTCCAGGATGTACGCGCCAAGGTACTTACGTACACGGTGGGCAAACACGTCAAGTGCCAAAGTGGCGGCCGGATCGTTCCCAGTACGTGCACGGTCCTGGATGACTCGAATGTCACTCTCGTCACAAATACCAAGCAGACCGCTCTTCTTGTTAAGCATAGTATCCACTTCCTGGATGGTCATGTCCAGCTCCTTACAGAGGAACGCGTGAATGGCTGGATCCACGTCCCCAGAGCGCGTACCCATAACCAAACCTTCCAGTGGAGTCATACCCATACTCGTGTCAATGCAACGACCCTTGCTGATGGCAGCAATACTCGAACCGTTACCCAAATGACACGTGACGAAGTTGCACTGCTCTAGCAACGGCCTTTGCTGATGGCAGCAATACTCGAACCGTTACCCAAATGACACGTGACGAAGTTGCACTGCTCTACGGGTTTGCCGAGCATGGTAGCGGCTTTCTTGGCCACAAACTGGTGGCTCGTGCCATGGAAGCCGTAACGACGCACGCCAAAGTCCTCGTACAGCTTATGTGGCAGACCATACGTGAAAGCTTTGGCCGGCATTGTGGCATGGAAGGCCGTGTCGAAGACCACGACCTGTGGACACGGACCGAAGACTTCAGTAGCTACTTCAATACCCAGCAAATTGCCAGGGTTGTGCAGGGGAGCCAGCTTGACGTTGGCTTTAATAGCTTCAATGACCTGATCGTCTACAATGGAAGCCTCACTGAAAGCTTCTCCGCCGTGCACGACGCGGTGGCCTACAGCTTTGATACCCTTGAGGTCCGAGCCGAAGAAGTTGTTCACAGCCTCCTCGAGTGCCGTGCGGTGCGTGTCCAGAGGCAGTTCAATCTGCTCTTTCTTGCCTGTATCCAGCGTCTTGTGTGTGATGCGACCGTTCTTGCTGCTGGCCGTCGAGAGCTCCACCAAACCCGTGAAGACAGCAGCACCGACGCCTTCAGGCTGCAGGTCGAAGAGCGAATATTTGAGCGAGGAGCTGCCGGCGTTAATCACCAGAAGACGCGAGTCGGACACAGAGGAAGAGAAACTGCGTGTTGCCAACTGGTGAAGTGGCAGCTTGGCCGAGAGACACGAGAACGATCGAAGCATGGCGGACGAGAACGGAGACCTGTGTGATAATGAGCGAATGTTGGAATGATCAGCAGTTTTTTGGGTGCCACCTACCCTGTGTGCAGTTTATGGCATATGTACCAGATAAATGGTACCAAACCAGATGAGGCACAAGTTTGGTTAGCAAATGCACTGTAAATAGAGTACTGTCCTTCAATAATACCGTGCATTACCGGTACGGTGAGCATGCAACACCCGACATCGGTTGGCGGACAAGTTATCCGCCAATCGATGTTCGACAACACGCTTCGAGCGCGCGATTGCAAGATATTGCCTCGGCTCTGGGCCAAGATTCACATCGCGTATTTCTGCTTGGAGTGTAGATCTGGATAGATTGGGCAAATGCACACTGCGAACAATTCCAGGTTTTAAAATGGCGATACTTGTATTAATACGAACGTTAGTAGTTAACAACGCCTTGAAAAAAATACGTCAGATGCATGTAGTGTCGAGTGAGATACAATAACGAAAGTGGTGGACTGCGAACGATAATTCTCCAGAATGTACTGGACGCCAGCTGCGCCTGTAGCCTTTTTCATGGACAGCGAGCCAGGATTTTCCAAAATAATAATTAAATAATCGACTCAGTGATCATACGAGTCATTTTAGAGTGGAAAATCATGGACTTGCATCCATGAAGATTTTAATGGGTTTCCGACCACCGACACTGTCGGCCCGACACAAGTAAAAGAGAACCAACAAATGGAACTAGGTGCGTTGGAGGCTCAAGTAAGCTCGATCCAAGCAAACACTGTAGCGCTAGGCTCAAAGGCAGCTTACAGGCGATCCAGCGTCAAGTTTCGTGCTTGGCTGTACGTCAACAAACCAGAGCTACTTTCAAATGAGTGTTGGTATGCTTGAGAACAGCGACCGATCGTCATGTAGCGCTTATGGAGCTGCTTGCAACAGCTCATACAATGGCGCCGCTTGTATTCGACAGGACGGCTGACTTTTTATTATGATTGTATCGCTGCGGAAGGCTCAGTGCCTGGATATAGCACGTTTAACACCCATCGAGCGGCATTTTCTAAGGATTACCATATTTATATGTCAAAGGAACTGAGCAATCGCTTTAAAGGTAAAAACGACAAGCAGCTGCACCAAGTTTGGCAGAAGTAAAAGTCGGAAAGGACCCATTGCCATTTTCACTGTATCAATTCATTGGATTAAAATTATTGACCTAGACGCCGTCTGAATACGTTTTTGCTCTATGTTTTATACTACTGCGTTGGAATCTGATGTCGAGATCACCTAATG
>JAIKVB010001318.1:0-13863 GCA_024679045.1 Phytophthora brassicae
AACCTACAAGTGTGCAAGTTAATTAGGAGGGCTTCCTAATTAGCTATAAGAAGGCAGGGCTTTTTTCGGCTATCTTCGGACAAAGACGCAGGGCGTCTGTCAAGGGTTAGAAGCTACGCTTCCTCAAGCTAAGGTGCGTGTGACCCCCGTCACACTACAGGTAAGGGTTAAGTGGGTGAGGCAGGGCGATATAATATCTGTCGACACCTCCAGCTTTCGAGATTTGAAGGCCATGACACCCGTCCTAAACCCGCTCTTTAATTTGTAAATAGTCTCTGTCGGGGAACATATTGTCTATTTACATACCGTATCGGCGATACGATACGATATCGCCCCTGTCCTAAGCGAACGTCAATGTGCGGAGTTCAACGTTAGGGTTAACTGGTCCAACAACGAATTAGCTCATATATGCTAACAATTATAATCGTATTTAAGGAGTAAAAATATGGACACAGCCGGATCGAATCGCCTCCTCCATGAGCGATGCCTTGCTTCTTCAGCAGCCACAGGGCCTCCGAAAATAGCATTGTCAATAACATCATTTGGAAAAATAACAGTAAATTATGCATTTAAGCAGGCATCAATTGTCAAAGTGCTAATTGATTGTCTGGGCGAATGATATCGCGTTATTTATGAGGATGGCTTTTCTAACATAGGTTTATTGCTCACCGGTCATCTGCACGCACCAACCATTCTTGAGCGCTCACGCGGCGGGGCCCAGCTCTTTCTTCTTGTGCGAAAACTACAGATTTCACTTTTCGATTCTCATTCTCCCAAGCCCGCCAGCAGTCCAACACAATGTTTCGCGTCACGTGCCCCCCACGCTCCGCCTACTCCAGCACTTAAGTTCGCGGATTCTACTTCCGCCGGTGCCGCGACGAATACGACGAAGTGATCCTCGAATACTTTCGCTGTCGTTCGGCACGGTGCGAAAGCAAACCCATCGAAATGGGTACCCCAACTACCCCAACCTCGTGCAGCATGTGCTGCAAGATCACCAAGACTACGAGGCTGTAATGCTCGACGCAACGACTGCGGAGACGGGCTCTCTCGTTAACTTCGTCCGCCATTCCTCTAAAATATTTATGACTGGTTGATCTGAACCGTCACGTGCAACCTATCACTCTCATTTTGCGAAAACCGTGAAGCTCGACGGTATGTTGAACCTGGTTTTATTATGTTAAACTTCTTGATGACTAATTGGTTCGATTGTTGGATGTTACTTCGAAGTATTCATCTACTCGAGTCTGAAGCCTGTCTCACAGGAAACGCTGCGGGCGGCAATGGATGGGGTGATGATCGCCATAGAGCGCTCAATTGCGGATGAGTTGCCCGCCCACTTTGACCTCATGTTCGACGGATGGACGCACGCGTCCGAGCACTACACCGCTGTGTTCACCTGCTACGCGGTTGACTTCTGTCCAAAAACGACACTGCTTAGCATGGCGCCGTTACTGAACGGCGTGGACGAGGACCTGACAGCACAATGCCACCACGAGTTCCTCGCGACTATGTTGTCCCAAGACTACGGCGTTTAGCTGGAGCAGTGCCGCTTCGTTTTCGGTGACAATTGCTCGGTGAACCGCCGGCTGTCGACTCTTATGGGGGTGCAACTAGTGGGGTGCGCAAGTCATCGACTCAACCTCGCTGTTCACGCTGACATGGCAGCCTATCCAGACGATTTGGCGGTCGTCGATGCGCTGATGATCAAGCTGCGAACATAAGCAGTCGCCAAAACTACTGTGAGTAAAAATTGTGTTGTAGTGGTGTGGTAGAATTTGTCAGATTTGACTAACCAAAATTTGATTTTTATTGTGATTTTTGTTTCCAGACTGAAAACAGATCTTCGGCCTGTATTTCGCAACGTCACGCGATGGAGCTCAACGTTTTTAATGTTGAAGCGCTTCTTCCAGCTCCGCGAGTTCCTGGACGAGGACGACGACAAATTGCGGAATTAATACCCTCACGAGCGGCAAACAAGCGATTACGCGCTCTTTTCCAAGAGCTGCGCGACATTGAGTCCGTGTCGAAAGCGCTGCAAGTAACTGACGTCGACTTGCTCGATGTTCGGAGTGGTTTGACGAGCTTATTACTGCCAAGCCGCAGTACGAGCCCTTCATTGAAATGTGCTTTAAAGGATGTCTATCGTGAGGTTTTACTAATAGTATGTATCTTGGAGATGATGCAGGACCACGCGCCAACGTTGTCCACGGTCCCGATTTCGAGTCTGCCTGTGTTTGCGTTCTTCGCGACCAAACTAACCGCCCGACACGGGATGAAAAGGCCGCACTGCAGTCTTTCGCATCTGCCGAGTCTGACGACGAGCTCGCTGACGAAGAGGAGGAGTATGAATCGCTTGTAGAGCGTCTGAGGAAGCGGCGGAGGATGAATCTAGATACCATCAAGTACGAGCAGCTGAAGAACATTCCTCCGACTTATAAAGTCATCGAATGCTTCTTCAGTGTGGCTCGAGTGACGTTCGGCCACCAGCGGCATGGCGTTCGCCCGCTTACGTTAGAGACTATCCTTTTCCTTCGCGAGAAACGTTCCTACTGGGACGCAAGCACGGTAGACAGTTTGAGCTAGAGCGCGGTGCTAAACACTGGTCGCTAATACACGACATATTTGCCATAATGGAATTAATTATTGCTCTTCGGTTAACCTGCCATTATTTATGTTAGCGTCCAATTTAATCTGAACGGATAATTTACGGGGCTACTAAATTGAAATGCCATATTCAGAACCCCTGAGCAGCCATCTCTAAAACTTTGTACTATAACATTTGCGAGAAACAGGCAACCCTCACTACGCATCGAGCTCAACCACTGGACAGAACGATTGCTTGGCCACTGTTACAGAGGTTCGTAGGTGGCAATTAACCGTTTGTGCAAGCCGACAGAATACGAGGCTCTTGTTGTTTCCACCTAAAACTTTTCTTCTGTTTGCGCGTCTTGTCAGTACGGTACATGATGGGTATAAGTGTTCGTTAGCTTCATTTACTGTGTGGCTTGCAGCTAGGAACTTAAGAACGGCGTTTGTGTGCGTAGTCGACAGCAATGCTAGTCTACCTCTTCAGTTTCTTGCCAGTTCTTGCGGTGCTAGCTAGCCGACCATAGCGTTTTTTCGAAATTGGGTGGCGACAAGGTAGACAATTAATAACAGGCCCAACACGGTATTATAGGCTGCGCTACTTAGAACACGATTCAGGACGCTGAGTGATGCGTCGTCTAGGACATGTTTTTTAGAAGTAGTAACGACCTCTGTTTACGGTTAATACATGCCTTTTATCACTTACAAACTGAATCATTACATGTCATTACATGAACTCGTTGCAGTATGTATTACAAACAGTGTTTGATTAATAATAAGCCCGTGTACTTTAAAGTGCACGGGCAAAGACTTCAAGCGGCTGAAGCAACGAGTGAAGTGCACACACCAATTCATATTTTCAAAACTGTGAAATCGATTGACACGTAAACTACAATATATGGCGCTTATCTTCGTAATTTATTTCAGAACGTGAGTAACGCAGTTACACACGCTTTGGGTGTTATGTACAGTGTAGAAAAATTCGAGATATCCGGTGAATTAAACACCAGCCACCTCGGTGCCACTCGTAAACTGCTCGTGCTTGCTCCGATAAATGGTCTCATATTCCGACCCCACTAGACGCTTTATTTGGTCACAGATACCTTCAATTTTGGCAATGTGATCCTTAGCTCTGGGATCTAGAACGGCAGCAATTTTTGCTTCACGAGTTTTTACCATAGGTTTGTATTCGTCAAGCTTACCTTGTAGCACTCATCCGTCCACACATGCTCTGTTATCATGCTCTCTACCAAAAAGAGACCAGACTCCACAAGAGTGTCCGTCGACCTGTTTGGTCCTATCGTAAATCTTGTACTCACTTGATCTGGTGATGATCTTGGAGTACCAGATCAACCATCTAGATTGGTCATATCTGGTACCGATGGTACAATCGAGTATCAACCACACCGCGGCCCCGTCACTTGGAAATCGTACGCCGGTGGAACTTTTCACTGGACTACCGTGACCGACGCCTCTCAGAGAATTGTATCTACCTAGCAGAGGGGAGTTTCAAGAGGTACCGACTTGTGATCGGATCGAAGAATTGCTCGCTACTCTACGCAGTAGTATCCAAGACATCCACAAGAATGTTGAGGACAGGCATTTGAAACGAAGAATACTGAATAAGAAGAGGGAGCGAGGAGAAAACATGGTCAACTTTGTAGAAGGTGACTTTATAATACGCTCACGAGTTGACGACAAAAGTGGCAACAAGCTACTAGTGACTTGGGTGGGGTCGTATCGCGTGATACGAGCTGACACGCACTCGCTTCGGATCCAACATTTGGTCACGGGTGTTGAGTTGGATGTCCATGCATCCCGACTAAAGTTTTACACTGATGCCAGCTTGGGCGTCACCGAAGAGCTATTAGGGCACCTCTTGGCCCAAGGATTTATCTTGGCGATCGAGAAGCTCAAAGAGCACAGGTGGAACGATGAAATTTGTGATTTTGAAGTGTTAGTGCAATGGAAGGGCCTTGAGTCGATTGAGGGATCTTACGAGCCATTGACTAACCTGCTTCGAGACATTCCACTATTAATCAAGGAGTACGTGGCGACCGCAGATCAAGAGCTGAAGCGACACTGGCTACGGGCGACCACAAGTGGTGAGTGAAGACTACCACAGACCGACAACGAGGTTTCTGAAGGTAAGGCCAATGGATATCCAGAGGCCTAGGCGTCAACGTCTACGTAAGCAGTCTATTGTTGACAACGACAACGATACTCACGCGTCCAACAGCGGTGAACCAGCTACGGCGGCGTTGCCTACCACTGTGGTTATACCGGGACCTGAAGATGAACGACGGAGCACCCCGGGACGCTAAACAACGGTTCGATTTGCGGAACAAAGTGTCAGTCAGTTTAAACGTTCCAGAACTGCCGACAGCAGGACTGGATCACGCACCAATGCTGGAACCAAATAATCCCGTTAAGACTTACCGTGACCAGGCATATTATCTGACTACCATGGTGATGAAGGACGAGAGGAGTTCGAGCGGCGGAATCAGCCTTTGAGGGCAGTGTGGTGGATGGCAGATTATAAATCCAGCTTCCGCCACCTGAAGTCAGGCGACGTCAAGGTTGTCGTCTGTGAATGAATGGACTCGACGACGTCAATCACAGAATACCGGCTGCTAAACTCTAGTGCATAAGAGGTTGCAGTCGACAATGGCGAGACAGATCTGATTACCCAGACCTGCCAATATTTCATGAAGAGTTCTATCACAGATTTGCAGATATCCAAGTGGAATCTCTGGGGACCTTGCATGTTTCCTTTACTACAAGTAACGGTAGGAAAGGAACTGTATATTACATTTAGAGATGGTAGGGTGGCGACGGTCATCCTGAACTCTCACTTCACAATTTGCTAGTCATAGCTAACATCAAATACATTCGGCTAAAGTTCGCAGCGGGATCGCCACCCCCTCTGCCCTGTGTTCCTGTTTGCTCAAATTCTGGAAACACCGCAAATGTTTAAAATCCCGACATATAAACCAGCAAATAACACCGCCACTGAGCGAGCACAGGGTAAAGTATCACCTGATGGCAAACTTAATACAAAACCTGCATGCGACCGCGATCACAGGGGACGTTTCTGAGTTCTTTCGGTAATTTGAAGGTCGTACAAAATATCGTGTCCGGACTGGAAAGGAGATGGTAAGCCTGCTGGCATTTTTGTGGAACAAAACCCGCGACAGTGCAAATACTCTGGTTCTGAAGACGCCGTGTCCATGATAGCTAAGTAGGACTCGTGCACCACCGAGAATCCCAGCTTTAGCACCTCGCGGGTCCATTTTAGAGTCAGAGTTCGGTCTTCCACGTCATTGACCGCACCTAGCCCCCCTAGGGCGTCAACCCACAGGATAGCGTCCACGTGAAGGCCTTCAGCAACCAGTAGGTTCAAGACCACTTCCACCGAACCAAGGCGTATCGGAAGTCCGATCCAGCCACGGATCCGTAGACGGTGACCGGACGAAATTCTCACTTTGCCTCCGTACGGTTGTAATTTCTCAGACGCTCGGCCGAGTCGTTTCAGCACAGCTCGGTCCACTAAACTCAGGGTAGCTCAGGTGTCCGCTAGTACTTGAGACGGAAGGCAGTCGATATACTCACTCGATAGCGCTCCGTATCCTCCAACTGAACAAACCGCGCGCTTACCGCCTTCGACTATGGTCGGGGGTTCCTCATCATTGTCGTCGTGTCGGATTCTGAACCCATCAGGTAAGGTTACCGTTACCGCTTCTACCGCCTCTTTCGGCTCAGTCCGGACGACGTTAACGTAGTAAGAGGCGTCCTCAGCATGGTCATGCCGGAAACCGAGGGACCCCACCGCTTCGGCCCGGTTGCTGTATAACGACGAGCAGTCGAAACACACCGGTCTCCTGGATCGTGTTCTTCGTCGGCGACGTCGGGCACTGTTAGTCGAGGACCGGTCAGAGAGGTCACATATTCGTTTCCACACGCCATCCGCGTAGGAAGTGAAATATTGTTCAACCCAAACACGGACCGGTTCACGATATTGGGGATCCACTTCGCTTTCCTTAGCGGTCACATTTTCGTTTCCACACGCCATCCGCGTAGGAAGTAAAATATTGTTCAACCCAAACACGGACCGGTTCACGATATTGGGGATCCACTTCGCTTTCCTTAGCGATCCGGTCCGCATGTTGTAGAAAACAGGGCCAGTCCAGAACCGGTTTGTCCTCCCACCTCCTGACGTCGCTACGGTCACTTTCACCATCCAACGGGGTCTCATCCGATCGGAGCGCTCGTCTGGTGAGGCTCTGAGCGTCGAGTAACATTAGATACACGGCCGAACGACCGATCCGACGCACCACTTTAGGAGAGACCTCCGCCGAGGGAGCCTGTTTGAGTTAGACGGAGAAAGTCGTCGACGCAGCGACCGTCTCAGTGCTCAAAGACACCAACAAATTGTCCAAGACCGCCTCTTCGAATTCGTCCCTTCTCCCACTCGGCACCGGTCGATATACCGTTGGGATCCTATCCGTTCTCACAACCGGTGTTTCACGAGGAGAGTCAATCAGATCGTGACCGGATACTTGGGCCACCACCGGTATTCTATCGGCCTTAAAATCACGATTGGCATGCTTGGCCTCCTCTGAGTTGGTCAGGACTTCTTCGAACCAGGCTGACATCTCGTGAGAGGAAGCCTCCTGATTCCGGCGTAACACCTCTTCCGGCAGGTTTAAGAACAGGGCCATCGCTTTCAAAGTCGGTTCTCTCAGCGCCTCCGCGTTCTCCATCACTTGGCGCATAAACTTCTCTTCGTCCAGAGGTAGCAAGCGGTCTTCCAGTTCCTTGTCGTACTCCTCTAATTCAACGTCTAGTTCCGACCCAGCTAGGGCTGTACCTTCGTCCCCGGGAGCACAAGCTTCCATCGCATCGAGTTCATCTTCGTCGAATAGACGTTCATGTGACCGAACACGAGAGTTTTCAGATCATGGAGGACGTCTAAGGGGAGCCTCCTCATACTCATCATCACTGTCATAAGGGTCTGACGTCTCAAACCGACTCACGTCTCCATCCTTCGCCGACCCATTTGTACGCAATTCCGATCCGGCCGAGCAGGAATCCGTTTCGGTCCCAGCTTCCAAGCTAGCCGGTGTAGGCGTCGGAGTTTCCGCAGAAACGGGAGACTCCACCACTCCACAGCTCAGTTCTTTCTTCTCGAAGACGACAGCCGCCGCCCTCAACTCTCCCACTCGTCTCTCGTCTCGAGTGTCCTCCTTACTCTCACGCTCCTCTCCCCTTCCCTCTACACACACCTGGATCGCGGCACTCTTCTCTCCTCGCACCTCGCTCCTCTCCTCCGAGTCACTCTTCTGCTTCGAGAGAGAAGTGACTTCTTCCTCTCCTCTCTCACGCCCCCGTCACTGGGACGAGGCTCCCACGTTAGTCGGAGCTAACGCCCTCAACGCAGCTATCGCCGGACAGTCGGCCACCTGATGGTCGGTTTGCTTGCAGAAGAAGCACTCACTGGACATACTCACACCCCGTTCATCTTCCGCTCGCACTCCAGTCGGATGTGAGCAACTTCTCCACACCGACGGCGGTCCATCGCAGCCCGGCGGCAATTTGGCCTACCGTACCCCAAATAACCGCACCTGCCACAAACAGGAGCTCCTTCTTGAGTCCGAGTGTCCGCACTCTTGGAGATACCGCGGAACGGTCGACCGTCTGAAGTCATAGTCGCGTTCACTGTAGGTCCTCGACCCCGAGGAGATCTAGGGGCCGGCCACCGTGTCTGAGACTGAGGGGGCCTTGGAGCCGGCCAACGCGTCTGCGATTGTTGAGCTTGCCAGCCTCTCTGGTTTTCCATGAATTCTTGGAATGTCTGGGTTAGCTTGTCCAGGGAATTTGTAATAGGAGCAGTATTCTTGTTAGCCCCCCGTCAGAGAACTCATCCTTCTCTTCTACTGGATGGTGCATGTCCTTGATCATCAACCACTCGCAAGCTTCCGGAATGTCGTTGGTCGGACTCGAGTCTAATGTCGCCAGCATTCGCTTATTACATAAACCGCGCCGGAATAGTTGGTACCGCATCTGGGCGTTCGGGTAGTCAAGGGACTCGCACAGCTCGGTTACCCGGTCTCCCCATTCTTCGACAGACTCACCTCGTTCCCTCTTGGTGGTCATCAAACGAGACAAGAGTTGGTCGGATGTTTGACTCAAAAATTGGTTGTGGAACCGGATCTTCAGGGTCTTAAAAGACCGGATACTCGAGTTACCCCACCATCTCTCCGCTTCCTTGCCTTTCAACTTCTGTCTGAAAATTAACAGGCGAGACTTGTCCGGTAACCCTTCGGTATGGGTCACGAACAGATCCCAGAAATCCCTGGCCTTCTACACCATAGACATGTCAGACTGGAAGTGGGGCAACACCTTCACCTTGTGCGACTCCATTTTAGACAGATCCAGTTCCGACAATCGAAGGACGGCCGGCTTCGACTTCTTTTTCTTCTTTAATGGGGCGGTCGTCACCGTAGACGCAACCATCTTGCTCGGGGCAGAGGCAACTTTGTTAGGTTCTGCCCAGGTCGCTTTCACCACCGTTTGGGTCGCTGCTGGTAGTTGATCCCAACCTTGCATCTGTTCCGGCTTGAGGTAAGCCGGTTTAGACTCCAGTTTCACCTTCGGTTCCGGCCCCGCCGGACCACGCGAGCCACCCCAAACCCAGATAAATTTCGGCCGGTTCTGCCGACGTTTCTCCGGTCCCGTGTACTGTCCCGGAATCCACTAGGGCTCCTTTCGTCATCATCGGATCCGGAATCGTCGAGAACACCTCCACCAACGACCGCCTCGGAATGTCCCGTCCGTTCCGATAGCGAAGGTTGAAAACTATTAAAATAGTCCGACGTTTCCCCCGATACGAGACCGGCCCCTCCTTCAATCTTCACCTCCGTCTTGACACCCGGCTCTAGTTTGAACCTAGTAGAGCCGTCTTCTTCTTCGTCCTCTTCGTCATACTCAGACTCGTCTTCGTATTCCTCTAAATCCCTCCTCAGCTCCTCTTGTTGGGTGCCACGCCGGCCCGTAGTCGATTCCGCTCCGGGGTTCACCAGCGCGTTCACTCCAGTTCCTTCTTGTCTTCGTCCTTCTTCAGCCATTCTTCTTAGTCTTCCTTCCTTTTCTCTTTCGTCTTTGTCTTCTTTCTTCTTTACCGTTCCTTGATCACTCTGACCTTGCCTTCTTCCACACTCGCGTCTCTCTAGATCAGTTTTTCCGGTACGCACGCCCTGTCGATCTTTACGTAATCGATTCAGTCTGCTGCGGATGAAACCTTGCGTCTAGAGCCAGACAATACTCCGTACTCGAATCGTTCTCACCCCGAAAGTCCGTACCCCCAGTGTCCACCACGTGTCACGAAGGTTTTGTTAGGGACGGTCGACCGGCGTATAGAAAACGAGAGTACTGGAGAGTTAGTTTGCTTCGTATAACAACCCAATACCAAAGATATGTAAAAGAGCATTAGTTTGGCGTTTAACTAGGGAAATTCGTGACTGAGCTCCGTATCGTAGTCCAAAGAAGTATACGACGTCATTCACACGTCTCAGGTCCGGCTCCAGACACAGACGTCCCACTCTGTCGTGGCGGTCCGCTCCAGGTCGTAACTTCACACTGGTCGTTGAGGCATACCCAACTAGCTATTTAGAATCGACACCAAGGCTCAAGGGAAGTCCCCGGTTCCTAGTCCACTAACTGGTCCCGCAAGAGGCGCTCGCGTAAGTCGATAGTAATGGGCTCTTCCTTCGACCCGTAACCTAACCTCTGTCCTCCGACCTTCTCAGAATCACTCGGGACACGTTGCGTAACGGACTTTGATGTGAGTTTCGAATGGCGTTACTACAACATATGGACGACACCACGATAGCCTTATAGCAACACAAAAGGCATTATATTGCACCAAAAAAGCTAGGCAACACAAACACATGTTTAAACTTATAACCTTTAAGATTTAGTACAAAACCAGCACCTGTGCAGGACGGATGTCATCTCTGTCAAATCCTCACAAGATGGGAGTCGACATGAAACATATCGCCCAGCCTCGCCCTAAACAAACCCTGAGAATGTAAAACAACCCTACGTTGCTCGAGATGTTATCATGGTGTGTCCTGGGTTTAAGTCCGGGTGCTCCGCACTAGGACCGTAAACCGCAGGCGTTGTTAAGGCTGGCCGAACTGATTGGCTTCCACCCCCTCCTTACTGTCCCGTCTGCCCTTGTGTTGTGGTAACCACTCCCGCGAGTTTCAACAGTCAAACAAGCTAAAATAGACTTACGCCGCTATCCTTAAAAAGCTCATTCATCAAATATTATACGACTTCAACCTCTCCAGTAATGCATCCGCCAGTATGCCGTTCACGTTAAGAGCGCTCTCTCTCCACATAAGACGTTTCGGCACATTCGCCTGCACCTAGAGTGAAGAGAAGTGTAGTGGAATCTCAGATGGTCACACACTGTTTGCGACAACCCGTCGGGGTGAGCGGTGGTTGGTTGGGTTTAACCTACCCTTATTTTTACCAAAGGAAGAGAAGTGTAGTGGAATCTCAGATGGTCACACACTGTGTGCGACAACCCGTCGGGGTGAGCGGTGGTTGGTTGGGTTTAACCTACCCTTATTTTTACCAAAGAACGGCCCAACTTGGAAATATTTTTTTATTGTGCCACCACAGCACTTTGCTGTGGTGACACACGTTTATGGTGCTGACGCAGATTCACTGTGTCAATATTGCACTGTTGTGTGGCATTCACGTGTTCTCTTTATAGAATCAGACACCCACGATGTTGGGTGTTATTGCTGTAACACCGTCGCTCGATGACCCAAGCAAAGCAACGAAGTATCTGCTCTCATTTTCTCGTCTCCGAGACGAGACCAAATTGACATCGGAAACTGTCGATATTGATGTAGCTATTGAATATTGCCGATATTTTATCGGCTCCGAAGAAGAGGACCGATAAACAAATATTGATATTTTCCCAACTCTGGCGTACTTGACCTTAAGAGCAAGAACGTTTAGTGCGAGCTGCCCGAAAAGACCACACAGAATATGAACAAAACCACAACCAAAACTTCAGTTGGTGCGTTAAGTTCTGGTTGTCAACGTACGTTTCTGTATCTGGCGATTGCCGTTTCTTAACGTCTGGTAATGACGATTGGGGTGGCTACCTGTATTAGAACAAACTGCTGAAAGCCAGAACATACATGAAGTGTTACTTCGTAGCAGTTATTAGGGGTGCGGATATTACTCGAGTACTTTTCGGATGCTTTTCGAGTTCAGCCATTGTTGAGATGCATTGCGAGTTCATTGATCAATAAAAATTAACTCGGATGCTTATGTTACTCGAAGGGTTTGATTGACACATGTTCGTGCTATAGAGGCGGCAAAGTAACGCTCTTGGTAATTCTCTTTACGCATGGCTCTATGGCTAATCTCTTGGTCTACACTTCCTATTTGCTGTTTATTGACGATGCCGAGGAGATGATACCGCTGCTAGATGAAGATAGCAAAGAAGACATCGACGACGAAGTGCAGAAACAGAGATGCTTTGTTGATGTTTCAGAGCACGCTTTGACGGGTGCTGCGTTGGCGGCCATGTAACACCATTACGGCTACATATACCGGTACTTGTACAACCAGCGTTCGCGGTCTTCGACTGCGTTGTACGAGTGTACTACTCACGTCGGGTGCACCAAGCGAAACCGTCTTGTGATAAGAGTATCAGATGACGGAAAAGTGCTGTCTACCTTCAGCAAGACAGCAACGAGCACGCCGTGAACAGGATAGATGGTAGAACTACGGCTAACGTGAAAGCAAAGAGAGGTATTTCTGCAATAATCAAAGACGAGGTTCGACAAAGCGAATGGATATGTGATCACGTCGTAGCTGCGATGTCGATGTTGAAACGCATCGATCTTGACGATGTTTCGCCCAGACGTACTGCGCCAGAGCATTGGCTGATAATCATTTCCCAGTTAGTAGTGATTTTGGCTGGCGTGTTGTTGGTGCCTGTAGCGGACCCAACTCGAATATATCTACCAGTCGCTTGTACTGCCCCTTTTCTTCGGCTTCCCCTTAATGCATGACAGCCCCATTTGTGCTGGTGTCGAGTTAGCCCATAAGGAATGCCACTATTATACCGATTTAGCATTATCCAACACTAAAATTAGAGTCTACCATATGTTTCCGTTTAGAACTTCTGATTGGCTCAGATCCGATGTCGCATAGGACTAAATGTCGCCAAGGACTAAGATAGTATGGTAATGCAGCCCTCACTCTATCAGACAAGCCACGCACCTTCCACAAGAAAGAAAAAACAGCGAGCTCCACCCCCTGAACAAATGCCAGATTAGCAGGCCTCTTCTAAATAGGAGCTCTGCCTACCTCTCTACAGAGCTCTAGAAACAATAGAGAGCAGAATATTCCAAGTTCTAAACAAGTGCATACTCCGGTAAGTCCCTGCGTGGACTAGATTATGTCTGCCGTCGTTCCCGAGAGGTATAGCTTGTAGGGAAACGACCAAAAGGCAGCGCCAAGAAGACAAGTCGGCCCGGGAGAGGGTGAATTTCGCTTTGTGCGCTCAACTAAATCTTGCTCAACTAAGCAAGTCGGTACGCCGGATAACCGGGTGCCGTGACACTTCAAGTCGAGCAGCCTTTGCTCTCGACGCCCTGTAAAAGCGCTCGCGCGCTGCCCCCCACCCATTGGTGGCAGGCACAGGTTTTCCCGGAGATAGTGCTCGACTATACTCCGACGACCAAATTTGACTGGCTTAGGCGACTGGTTTATGCGCAAACGAAACACCGCTGTCCCGGAAGGGCCGAACCGCTGGGTCAACTCAGCACCGGCTTTGTTCGCCGACATGTCGGCGATTGTTGTGTGCTAATTGTGATCATTACTAACGGATTTCTGTTTCCACAACGGTTGCAACCGAACACACCACGGAGGGCGTTAAACTGATCCTGGTCTGCATCGGCCATAGCGTGCTGTACAATGAGCTGCTTGCCCGAAATCCAGAAGTAAAGGCGTTGTAACGCTCCCAACGCCGCTTCAATGACAGCTTGCGTCTCTTGGCTAATAACAAATAGGGCCACTAGGTGAAATACCCTAGAGCGATCCGATATACCGATTACAAGAACCGGGTATTCTCGATGGTTCATCTTATAGGTTGCGTCCACATGGAGAATGAATGACTCCGGAGGTACCATCATCCGACGCATTAGTGCCTTCGTCGTCAAACCTACAATGAATGGTTTT
>JAIKVB010001319.1:0-13855 GCA_024679045.1 Phytophthora brassicae
AAAAAACGATTAGGTTTTAAAAACAATGGAGAAATCAAAGTGATATACAGCACCAGCATACGCTTCTCGTTTAACTGCAGCAGGTTTAATATCAGCACCACCCATATAAAAATCCGTTTTCTTCGAAGCTGCAGCAGCATGGTTTCCCTGAAAAGGGTAAATTGCTGCTGCAGTTGGAGAAAACAGGACTGAGGTGGGTATGCTGGATCGCTAAGCTTTTCGAGACATTCCGCAGACGTTTCTTTGCTTTCTTCATTTTGAGGTTTTGTGACCGATTCTCTATCCGAAAACATCAATTAAAGATAAACAGAAAAGTCCGTGAGATTTCTCGTTGTGAAAGGTATGATATCGCTTACCGATACATTTTCAGTTTCAGCCCATCTATAATGAATTTCCCCAAATAGAGTACCCGTTTGCACTTTTCGTTAAACATTCTTTTTATTTTGCACTACCAGCACAATCCTTTCATTTTAATTAGGAGGGAGCTATATTAACGTTAGCAATACTCTAATTAGGTGAGAACTGTATTTTGACTTCCGATTTTTATCCAAATTTTGATTGGGGTATTTCCCAAAATATGGACCCTAGGGGCGTCAATTCCCCAAAATGTGGACCCTTCCTAAAATATGGTCGTAAGGTGTCCGACATTACAAAGTTCGGGCACCCAGAAAATATCCTGCACGATGGCATTCACAGCAACTGCATCTTGGCAGGTCACGCGTATTAGGCAGCATCCCTATCGTGCCTCAAAACTTAAGACCTGGTGCGCTCTTATACAATAAATCCTCTGTTTTGTTGGGTATGTTGCATTAGGAAAGCGAGTATCAAATGTCAAGGCGAATACAGCCGTCGTCGACGGTCTCTTACGTTCTCGGGGGAGATTAATGTGTGGTTCGCTACCCGTTCCTGGTGAATGCAGGCGTTTGTGTTCGCGTACTGTTCGTGCCTATCCGTGCCAGACACATTATCGACCAGGACAAGTTTTCGACCACTCGCCCCACATAGAAAAAATAGTCAATAAGCAAAAAGCGCCACGCTTTTGCAAGCCGCGCAACATAACAAATTATCGACTGTAGCGGCTGGAACTTGCTTAAACAGACGGACGAAAGAGCCAGCTTTCGAACAAGCCCCCGCACGTCCTCCCAAGACTCATTTTGCAGTCAGAAAAGATCGCAGAAACCCCCGCCCTCCCTCCCAAGACTCATTTTGCAGTCACAAAAGATCGCAGGGAAGCCCTCCCGATGACCACGTTTCCAACGTTTCCACCGGAAACGTGGGAGGTGCTATGGCCGCTGTCACTGCTGGCATGAGTGAGCGCAAGGCTGCCAAGTCTTTCGGAGTCAACCGTGGGGATCTTCATCAGCATACCAAACAGCTTGTGGACATCACTGAAGGAGCTGACCGAGGCATCGTCGAGATGGTTCGCTACCGCGCGCTGCATGGAATGTGTGCCGGGTTTGAGGAGCTGCTCGTCATGCTCCGAATGGCTGCGGAGGAGACAGGGACAAGGCCACTAACAGATGACTTCTCCAACGACAAATTTATTCAGCGCTGGATTGGAAAGCACCCGGACTTGTCAACTCGCACTGCTCAGCTTTTGGATATTGACCGTGCTTCCACTTCAACGCCCGATGTCATCATGCATTACTTCGGCAACCCCAAGCGAGCGCTTGAGGAACTACACACGATGGACAAGCCCCATCGCATCTGGAACTGCGATGAGACGGGCATTTGCCCTCAAAGACGTGGTCGTGTAAGGGTGATCTGCCCAAAAGGACTACGAGCTAATGTTCAGCTCTCCGCCGACCATGGAAATGTCAGTATCATGGCTTGCGTGAACACAGAGGGTGAAAGAATGCCACCTCTGTTCATTTTCATGGGGTTAAAAGAAAGCTTCATTGGATGGAAAAGGCTGTGAAGTCTGCGCGCTGTGCAACGAGCCACAGCTCCAACATCAACGGAAAACTGTTTCTCTACTGATTCAAGTGGTTTGTGAGCTTGTTACCGCCAGAGCGACCACAGCTACTTGTGCTAGATGGCCACTACGCTCATATTACGATTGAGGTTGTGAAGTATGGATTTACACTAAGTTGAAGAGCAGGGAGCGGTCCGGCTGGAACGAGGAGAAGTACATTAGCTCTGCAATCGAAGTATATGCCCAGCGGCACAAACAGCAGTTTTAGTTTCTTGCGTCGTGGAAGGAGCTGCGAAATAAGCGCAAGTGGGCCAGCCAGCTAACAACTACCGTTGGCTCCAAACGCAAAGTTGCAGATGCCTCATTTGAATAATCATAATATGAGCCATTTCTGTCGGTCTCCACAGCTTACAAGGAATTCGAAATCGCTGTTGTAGTACTCCAAATGCACGCTTGACCCCCTCCCCTCTTGCATTGCCGTGAAGAGCTTATGCGTTTTGGTATTTGGATCACTGATACTCTTCTGAAAAATAATGTAGTACTCCAAATGCACGCTTGACCCCCTCCCCGCTTGCATTGCCGTGAAGAGCTTATGCGTTTTGGTATTTGGATCACTGATACTCTTCTGAAAAATCGCCCAAGTAGAATAGATATCATCAGTAAAATAGTAGGGACAGTTATAAATGGCTCCATATACTTGAAAAGCAACTTGTTTGTCCTTTCCGTTCATGAACTCATCAAGAAGAGATGACCGCTCAAGAACATTCAAGTCGTTGTTGAACCCCGGTGTTCCAAAGAACGCATGCCATATCCAAAGTGATCGTGTCGCAACGGTTTCCAAAATGATTGTCGAGGCCCCTTCTTTCCCGCGATATGCACCAACCCAGGCAGTTGGACAATTTTTCCATGTCCAATGCATACAGTCGAAACTACCTATCATACCAGGGAAATCACGCTCCGCTAACAGCTCCTCGGCGTGGAATTTAGTAGGTTTTCTTAAGTACTCTTCCTCAAACAGGCGATTGACGCGATTCTAGCGCTGCCGACTTCCCAATCCGAATAATCTCATCGAGCTGATCTGCACTCGCCCCATAAGCAAGCATCCGTAGTGCGCAGGTAATCTTCTGCCCATGTAGAAATCCTAAGAGGTCAGTAGCGTCCGGACGCTGAACGAAATAGCTACAGAACTCGTCCTCGACGACAGCGTTAGCAATAGTTTCGAAAAGAGATCGGCATATACGAAAGCGCCTACGAAGACGCCTGAACGCACCAGCATGTAAGCACTTAGCCATTGAAATATCAACGCAGACATATTTACTCGGTATACGTACTCTGACCGAATGTCGAGTTCTCCCCAAAGTAGTCTGCCAGCAGTCACCCCACTGCGCTCTCTTTCTGGCTTTGGCGGCACGTTTCCGTCTGCAGATCCACCGTGTTTACGCCTGGCGGTTTCAGTCGGGTCGGACAGCATGTACCGGCGGAAGAACTCGTCATCAAAGTCGTCCGCTTTGCTAAGATACCCAAATGACGCGCTCGCTGCCTGCGCTAAAGCCCGTTCATTCGCACTAGGAAGCTTCTTTCAGAATGGAATTTGATTGGTCAAAACGATAGGCTAAGACTCGGTTATGGCATCTTAATGATAGCCGCGACTTTGACCGGCCATTCCTCTGTGGTTGTCCTGAGTACAGCTCTCTCAAGCGCCTGTTGTCGCTGTTGAAACTCTTTCAGCTTGACACTACGTCCTGGCTTCACACTGAAGAGTTCGAGCTGTAAAATCCGACAGCACTCTTCGTTGACTTTTATAAGCACCGAGGGGGCCTCAGGAGACGTTAAGAAGATCTGGAACGAGAAGCCGATGACCTGGTCGGCGTAGTCCACTAGTGGAGAGCGATCGTCCGCTTGGATTTGTTCGAGAAAGGCACAATTACCCTCGAACAAGGCTCAGCAGGTACTTCCTCTTCTTTGGTAAGAAAATCACAGAAAATATCCGAGTTTCGACTGACTGCTTGATGAGACTCGAATACGATCTTGCTCACCGTCCGTAAGTAGTTTAATTGGATCTCTTGTACCACGCGCGTTGTATCTGGAATTCTGACGCTCTCCCCTTGAAAAACCGCAGTCGCCAGACGAACAATCTTCCCCAGACTTGGATTTCCGAGCTTATGGAGCTCTTCCAGCGGCATAGAGTCGGTGTACAAGTTCTTGCGTAGCAGAATTTGCGCGTGGACTCGGGATAATTACGCCGTTACGTACCAATCCGCAAAGTTGTGGGGGTTTCCGCTTTAAAAACACTCTGCCTTCTTCCACTTCGGACTTCCACTGCGCTGAAACTCGATCAAGAAAAACTTCGTCTCGTGGGTGTACCCGACCATGTACGCCTCGTACCATCTAGTGACATCGGATGTTGTAGTACGCTGCAGTTACAGGTATACGAACGCTTCCGTTCCGCTTGCGACCTAAGTGGATCCAGTTTTCAGGCTCCTGGATCTCGTAACTTTCGTCATCCGACAGATGGAGTTCCAAGCTGTTGGATTATCATTTTTCGATAGTGTCCATCTCAACTTTCTGGTACACGGCTGAGCAGTAGTGGAACTCGTCCACTCGCTCCTTCAACAACGCGCCGACGTCCACCGCCTCGTAACTCCGTTTCTTCCGCTCTACTTCCACTTTATGAGTTGGTAGATTCGGTACTCGCTTATAAGGTACAAATACTTTCGGCTCCACTTCTCCGTCTTCTCGTTCTGCTGGATCTACCGCTGTAACCCCTTTTTCCCCACCTACTGAAATCCAGCGGGATGCTTCACGAAAGACGAGGGTGAAGTGATGCGTGACGAGTCCTTAATGAGTCCTTAATGACGGTCCTTGTGGGCGAGTTCCACGACGGAGACAAAGTGATTGTGGGCTCAAAGTTGACGATCCCGATCGGCACTTTCGCTGCCTCTTTCAACGGACTCGTAGACGGAGCCAAGCGACCAGGACTGCCATTATGTACCATAAAACACCGTGTTAGAACAGGAACCTTTGGCTAAAATGCTACGATAGATACGCACCGCTTTGTTGTTGACTCCACTCTACTTACGCAAATCCCTTTGGGAGGTAGGAACTGGCCATACCGAGATGGCTGTGATCTTCTGAGGATCCATCCGAATACACCTTGCCAAAAACATCGTAAGAAAGGAATATCTTCCGCACCAAATATGCATTTGTTGATGTCGGATTTCGTTAGAAGGTGGTATTATCTCCAAATCGAAGGCTATTCGTAGGATTTGCTGCATAGGTAGTGATGGGATGATGATCGTTTCAATTGGATAGAGATAAAATGGATTGGTATTGAGCAATTTTTGCTAAATCTGGACCCTTGGGTCAGCAAATCCTACCTTTGCCGTATCCCTTCCGTCTAAGGACCACCTTTTTAGAGTCCGATTGGCCATTCTTCTGGAAAGGCAAAATAATATGTGAGACCCCCCATACGCAATTATCATTATGGATTGTACATCAAACCCAAACGGGCTATACTACGCTGTCGTGGGGTCCTTTGACTACATTTGATGGTCGTAGCTTTCCAAAATACAATTATAAGAAATATTATGGGCATTCACAGCAACTGCATCTATTTACATCAAACCCAAACGGGCTATACTACGCTGTCGTGGGGTCCTTTGACTACATTTGACGGTCGTAGCTTTCCAAAATACAATTATAAGAAATATTATGGGCATTCACAGCAACTGCATCTATCTGTACCAGACATATTATCGACCACTTATGGAATGTGTTAGTTTTTGTATGCTGTCTGTACACTCATGACGCATTATCGACCACTTGGGTTTACTATGACTTTTTGTATGCTTCTGTCTGGTTACACGACTACCACGAGCATGCTGTCACTTGCAGCTTGGTCCACCACCTCCAGCTGTATCGCTTGCTGCGCTCCCTTGGCAGGGCACGCTGTGCCTGTGCGAGTTGTGCTTCGCTTCGTCCTACCTTCCGCCTCAGCATCACGGCTGTGCCCATTTTTTCTAGCGTCTTCTTCGATCTGTCTGTTTGGTGGGCCACACTGTCGTGCAAGTTCATCGCCTCCCGGGCACGTTTCTCCTACGGAGCTGACGGCTTGTTTGTTTTCTTTTGCTGCCGCTTTTGTGTCTGCCTTCCGCTTCAGCACGACTGCGGTACGCTCCCGTTTGTCGAGCGTTTTTTTATTTGTCTGTTTGGTGGACCACATTGTCGTGCAGGTTCATCGCATCCCGGGCACGTTTCTTGTGCGGAGCTGACGCCTTGTTTGATTTCTTTTGAGCTAGTGCTGCCGCTTTGTTTTCAGCTTCGGCAAGCATTCCCTGGTAACTAAGCAGCTTACCTCCAGAAAAATTCTGGTCAACCCAGTCCCCTCGTTGCCGCTTTTGAGCTCGCGGAGCCACATCGACGCTCGAAAGCAGGTTAACGACGTTGAGCGCATCCACATTCAAATCCAGTTCTCGCAGTACACGCTTTTGACGCTCACTAACTTCCAGTTTCATGGGAGGGGGAGTCTTCTGGCCTTGAATGATGGAGAGATGAGGTAGCTCGACGCGGCTCACAGTCGGTTTGTTACCGATATTTTTTTCATCATGACATCCAATGAAAGCGGGTAGATACCAGCATCTCTAAACCCCTTCTTAGCGTTGTCAGCGCAGCAAAGGATTGGACGCAATGCCAGCGATAGCATCCTTAATGGGCAGCATTCCACAATTGTTGTTAGGAAATCGCTTGAGTGCAGTCTCGTAGTGGCGCTTGAACGGCCCAAAAAACGCTACATCCAGTGACCGTAGGAAATGAGAAGTATGGGCAGGAAACACAAAACAGATGAACCTGGTTATCTTGGCGTTCAAATTTGTTTTCCTCGGGCAGCAGCTTCTTCCACCTACCTGAGACCGCGGACTCAGTACGAGCATCCATATCGGGACTGTTGCGTTGAATCAGATCCTAGTTGAACGTGGTCTTCTTTTGACCTACTCCTCGTATGGGGTCTTGTGACGTGTCCCAGCCATGCCTTGCATATATGGATGGTTTGTCGGCGCTCCAGTCTGGGCCCTTCCCCATGTTCTCGCGATCTTATTGAAGTTTAAGTGTGTACACCACATAATTCATTAAATACCACATCTTAAATTACGACTCGAGACGTCGTCGATATGACATCCTGAAATTAAAACTTGCATTACGACCTGCCGCTGGAAGTTTAAGACTTTGTTCAAAGTCCTGCTGTGCTTCTTTTGCGATAAAACCGCTTTTAAGGCTTACCGCTGGAGATGCTCTTAAGATTTATTAGCGAAAACAATATACTTAGTTTAAATCTGACATACAAGCTTGCAAGTAAATAGGGAGGTTCGCCCCTATTAATTATAAGGAAGCAGGGTTTCCGTCAGCTGCTTTCGACAGACACGCAGGACGTCTGTCAAGACTAAACTCTACGCTTCCTCAAGCAAAGGTGCGTGTGACCCCCGTCACATGGGTGGAGCCGCCTTCATTCAGAATCAAGAAGCCCAAGGAGCACAAGACCGACAGCATGTCAAGGAAACTACTGCCACAAGCCTCACGACACCACCATCAAAGCCCACGTAGCTTAAGGGAAAGCTCCGCACGCGGATGTCGGGGGTTCTAGGCCCCCACCCGTAAGCAGCTCTTTGCTGATGACTCGTTAGCTGGTTTTGAGAATCAGTTGGGTTTTTAGGCAACGCATGTGACAAGGGTTTGCAGATGGGAGCAGATGGCCGGATAAGGGGGGCGAACTGATAGATCAAGCGAGTGTTGAGCGAGAACAGAGGACGGTGGCGTGTACGAGTGCTGCTGAGCGGGCAGATAGCAGCGGCGGATATGAGCTCCATTCAGAACTTTGAAAAGTGCAGCTGCTGATTCAATATGCGCCAGACATGGGTGATTGGGATGGCTTTGATATGGGAGATGACGAAGCAGCAGAAGCTTGGTCTTCTACGCAATGACGTACACGCTCACTTGTGTGATGTACTATGGAGGAAGTAATCCCGCGTAATAATTTGACGTGCCAGCAGCCATCTCGACGACCACGCTCGCGGGTCGTTGTTCAATGCATTCCCTGTAATGCGAAATAGCTTGTATCGTCGACTCAGACTGCGCTCAGACAGTCCTAGAACGCTAGACACTGTAGCTAGATCAATTGAGTAAACATACATAAACACTATACCTCTCCAACGTAAGTCTGTTGAAAATGTCATCTCTAGCTGCTGCGGAGCACTAAATTGTAGAATGCCGAGAGAATGCCAGCCATTCAGACTTGTAATCCTCCACCACTAGTTCTGCTTGCCCGTTGCAATAGGAGTGGCGCGATTCAGATACAGACAGCGACGGTGCCCCCCTCCATCGAAATGCATTTTCAAGACATCTGTAGAAAGGTCATTACGACAAAGAAACTCAACCCTCTTGCGGTCTAATTTGCAATTGGTCAAAATTAAATCAGCTCACATTACCGGAAAGTATATAATATGTACTTTATAATAGTATTATACAGAAAAAACTCACCAACTGACACAGTACTAAAAACACATGTATTTATTTAAGGACCTACACCATCACTTCAGGATCGCTTACACCCTTCCACTGCAACCCGGTCGAGCGCTTCCTGCCTCTGCTGGGCAGTGTAGTGATTCTGTCATGGAGGCACTTCAATCTTTATCGAAAGCAACAATGGCGGGATGATTTGGCTCGCTAACAGCATGGCGTGATGTCCAGTAATATTTAAGAATCGCGATGATTGGCTAAAATTTAAATGCGTAACTTCGGTTATTTTACTTGAGTTGAAAATTGGAGTTGAGATTTTGTGGGGGTAAGTTTCACCGTCGTTGTCTGTAAGCATGCTGATTGGATGAATTAAAATTTCACTTTAAAAATCAGGATCTATTATATAATAATTCGAAGCTTTCTCAAATTAGCGCCACCGTGAACACCTAACCGCTATTGTGAAAAAGGGTTTTTTCCAGCCAAAAGCTTTGAAAAGCACAATACCGGTACATATACCAATCCCTTTCTCATGAGGAATTACCTTATCCAAGTGGATATCCGCTTGGTTTTCCCCTGGAGACGCTTGCGAGCGCACCCACTCACTTTTCCAACTTGAAATTCATAAACTGTTAAATGTAACATTACTTAATGTCGCTTTACCGTTATAGAGTCTGGCATGTTAGAGAACGAGCTTTTTGGTATTTTACTTCTTCAAGGTGAAGCCCCATAGCGAGAGATGAAGAGGCTGAGCCTGTGCGTCTGCGGAAGAAGGTCGGGCGCCCGGGAAAATATCAAAATCGCACGTGCTCCAAGTGCGACCTCGGTCTGAAGACTGGAAGATCATGTGCGACCGACGCTTTGTTGCTACCCGACTGGCTGGCAGCCAGCCAGTAGGTGCACGCAAGAAGGCGAGGCGTTTTGCAAACAGGTAGTATTATTATGTAGTACAATAGGAGGCGTCGAAGCGTTCATTATGTACCCAATTGCGCGCGAGCTCACCCGCACGCGGTAAGAAGACGGGTGGGTATCCGGGCGACTGTTGCTCAGGCTAGTGTGTGAAGCATGCCAACAAGAATAGGACAGAAGTATCTTATAAGCGCTATTCATAATTACGGGAAAAGAAATGACAGCGATCTATATTGCAAATATCTGGGATTGTACATGTAATATATAATACTTGAGTCCATTCAAAACCAAATGATCGTTAACTATTTAACCTCAAATGGGAGTTACGCACACCATCGAAAAGCTGAGAGTCTGTAGAACACGATAGAGCCCTTACTTGCACGAAAACCTGAAATAGAAATAAAGGTATGGTCCATTGAAAAAAATATCTTCGATTGCAAAACTTAAGGCGACTTTTTTCTTCCACAGGTTAGATCTATAAACGACTGTGACTGGATAGGAGTGCTCTATGCGTCTAATTCTATCTGGAAGCCTACGAGAAAGCGGGCCAAAAAATATTCTAGACAAAATGATCGTTAACCATCCATAGTGAAACGTAGTCAAACCAGGTTGATTCTCCATCTGCGTCCCCCATGTTGACGTCTGTTCAGCGCACATTCCTCACTAGTGTGTATGGGTTTTAGGCTACAAGGGGGCTTCGTGACACACTACGCCGAAGCTATGTGTAGTCCCGGTCTTGAATGCGCACCGCTTGAGAGCAAATGCATCGCGCGGGGTCGAACCCGCCGTCTCCTGCTCGTGCGAGCATCGCTTTTGCCTTTTCGCCGCTTTCTCGCTTCTCACTTATGTACGATAAATTAAGGTGTAGCTTTAAACGGCTCTAGCCAAAAACCTCAAAAACAGCTTAACGATCATCTCGTTTTAAGTGGACTCACTTGTTTAAGCACAGCCACTATCCCCTGTGAAAAAACCAAGTGGATATCCACTTGGATATGGTAGTTCCTCCTTTCTCATTCATCATATTTCCAGATGGCACAGAAGAAGTTGAGGAAACGTTCCGGTGAGAAACGACAACGCGCAGAAGAAGCAAAGGATGAACGTCACGGAGACGAGAGAAACGGTAGCATACACACGCGTCCCTCGCCGGCCAACCGTACCTGCATGTGAGTTACCTAAAGAATTGATTGCAGAGATGGTGGCAGCTGGCGCTACAAAAGAGCAAATAGAGGGGGAAGACTTGCGCGTTGTGCGCATTGACGGAATCCACTCGAAAGCGTGGAAAGTGTATGGAAATTGGGCATGTTCGCTTGGCGAGGTCGAACCTGTGGTTACAGCAGCGTTCGATCCACCACCTGAAATCGAGGACTCCTGCTTGTGCCCTACCGACGACCGTGGAATCGAAAGAGAAGCTCGCAACATTATTAACCACCTGGCGCCTCTTCTTATTGTAGATTTTCCGGCAAATGGTGTTCCAGTGCTACCGGACCCTCTTCGACGTCCGCAGAGGCTGATAAATATCCACCATGCGAAAGTCGTTGTAACTGCACTTCTTCAGGCAATCTCCAACCCTGGTGCGAATTATCCAGTGATCGACGGACTGCGTACAGGACACTATATTTGTGACGTGGATTACAATTACACATGGCGAGGCGCAATCATCACTGTGCCAATCTTCCGAGTGTGATAGATATCTTCCGCAAGATTTCAGAGACGCCAGGAGAGGGGTAATCCCACCCAAAATAAAAAGAGAAGGTCGTGAAAGGCGCTAAGGACCGTCGGGAAGTTGATGTCGCTGCGGCTGCTGACATTGCTAACAAGTTGGTTGGGGACCTGGAGTTTAAGAAGGATCAAAAGGCGGATCGCCGCCTACAGCGAAGAAGAAAAGCCAAAAGCAGTGAACCCGAGTTATACTGAAGTATTGGAGCGATTCCCGCAGCCGTCTGTGACAGTCTGGAAGATTCCCAGATCCTAGATTCGTACAAAATAGTACGACTAGGATTTTCTAAAGGCTCACACCCTCGCACAGACTAAAATCTAGTAATCCAGGATCATATTCTGTGCCGAAGAATCCAAAACAGGTCACAGCTAGGTTAGGTCTCGGATTAGGTCACGCACAAACCTATGTTAAATACATATTTTAACTATTTACAGAAATAGACTGGGTCTCAGCAGGGTGAACTTCGAGGGGCGTCCACGGGTCTATATGCAGCTTTCCGCGCTAATTTTAAGCCAGTCTAAGCCAGGGCTACCCGAAGGAAAGGCTGGTACATTGCTGCAACTTTTGCTTTTTTTGTTGGCGCAGGCCTCGAAATTGTCCAAGGTGTGACCTGACCTGTAATAGACACTACCTTCTGTACGAGGGTCCCGACCCTCGGACAGACGGTCTGTGAAGAAAAAGACTGTTACAACGTACTATTAATACGTAGTATATTTCTATACTAAACCTTCCCCTATTACCTCTATCAACGTATATTAGCATATCAACCGACTCAATCACTTCCGCATTGCGCGCCAACCCCGCGCGCACTTCCGCATCCAAGAGGGAGACGACGCTGACACGTCGTGGCAAGGTTTCTTCCTCTACAAACTACTCGACAGACGATTTGGAAGTTATCCTGGATGCGGCTGAAAACATTCTTCCGACTGGGCCCACCGAGTGGCATTCTGTATTCGAGCCTCCCTCTTGGATGCGGAAGTGCGCGCGGAGTTGGCGCGCAATGCTGAAGTGATTGAGTCGGTTCGGAAATTACGCTAAAAACAGTCACCGAGCGCTACGTGATGTTGTTTCGATCAAGAAGAAGTATGCGATGTTGCTGAACTGCACCAAGACATCAGGAGACCCAGCCTGTCCGGACGACGTACGTCGAGCGCGTAGAATTCAGCGCGCGACAGGAGAGCGCGTGGAACATGACGGAAACGTGGACGGAGGCGAAGACAATGGAGGCAATAACTCAGCGTCTGCAAGGGACCACCAGCCTGCTGAAAGCGACGACGGTTTTCAAAGCGATGAGAATGAAGGATCAGCCGTGGATGCAAGTGCTAGCGGGGCTCAATACGATGTAAGCGTCGGAGAAGTGGCTGAAGAATACTCTTTGTCGCTGAGTGCTGAATCCTCATCGGGTGCTCAGAGACATATATCTCTTCTGTCCCGCAAACACCAATGATAGTATAATACTTATCAGACGAATTGAAAACCTTATCATTCTTTTTGTTCTTATAAATCGCCTCACCGGCCGTCCCAATGCGCGGCTAAGGATGCAAGTCCGCGCGGGTGAAGGTAGCTGGGTCCACGCTGTCGCTGCCGCTTTTGTTCCATGCCTTCTGCGGCGAGGGCGAGAGCGAGAACAAGCGCCGAGCTCCCGTTTTCAGTGTTCGTCATGAGTGCGGATTCAGAGTGATGGTGCGGGTGGTCTGCCAAATTTCTAGATTCAGTTATACTTTTCTAAATCGGTTTTCCAGATGGCTGCGGGAATCGCTCCATTTATTTAAAAGACTTGGCAGGGTAAAATTAATGATTAATTTTTCAACAGAAATAGAAATCCCGCACTTTTTTTAAATAAAGGGAAAATTCCGGAAGGTGATACAAAATGAATATTTCATCAAAAGGTGATACAAAATGTTTTAAACACATTTTTACGGATGGTTACTACATATTTACAGTATGCCGAGTAACCTTTGAAGTATCCGAGGTTGCTTTCTTTTGCTTCGCTGATTTTCATGCATCGTGGTGGAGTGGTTTGAGTGCAGCCTATCCATTCGAGGTAGTGTGGGTTCAAGCCCCACACAGCCGATTGCTTGAGGTAATGAGTACTTAGATGGATCTGAGACATAATCAAGGGCTTGGTGCAGCCCGCTACGCCATCGGGTGAGTCTCAATAAGATCAGGCTGGGTGATTCTGGGCGAGAGGCGTGTGCCATTGAAGTGGCAAGAGTTCAAGTGATTTAATACGGAATCCTACCAGCTAGATGTGTCTATAATTAGATTTGCGGACCAAGTTATTTTATCGCACGTAAACCAAAGGTAGCGTTACCATCCGTAAAATGTGTTTAAAACATTTTGTATCACCTTTTGATGAAATAGTCCTTTTGTATCACCTTCCGGAATTTTCCCTTAAATAAAAGTAATTCTCCAGAATGTACTGGACGCCAGCTGCGCCTGTAGCCTTTTTCATGGACAGCGAGCCAGGATTTTCCAAAATAATAATTAAATAATCGACTCAGTGATCATACGAGTCATTTTAGAGTGGAAAATCATGGACTTGCATCCATGAATATTTTAATGGGCTTCCGACCACCGACACTGTCGTCCCGACACAATAAAAAGAGAACCGACAAATGGAACTAGGTGCGTTGGAGGCTCAAGTAAGCTCGATCCAAGCAAATACTGTAGCGCTGGGCTCAAAGGCAGCTTACAGGCGATCCAGCGTCAAGTTTCGTGCTTGGCTGTACGACAACAAACCAGAGCTACTGTTAGACTATAAAATTAGCCGTCAGTTTAGAAGTGAGGACATTTAAGGCGGGCCAAAG
>JAIKVB010001321.1:0-13837 GCA_024679045.1 Phytophthora brassicae
TCACAATAGTGTGTATGCGAGGATCGTGTTATATCGACGTAAATATGTAGTCCTGAGTCCAAACCCAATTGTTCCTCTCCATTCTTCTTGGATGAACTTTGCGGTAATAGGTTATTATTTGGTTGAAAAAAAGATTTGACGAATGATGTTTGTCGATTGGTCAGCGTTTTTTTTAGGGACCAGATTTCGCGGAATTCACAATACCGGTAGCATATCCAGAATACCGGTAGATTCGGTATGTTCGTTAAATACGCTGCGAATGTGAATATCATATCTGAAAGGATATTCCCGCCGGCAAATACCAGGTAAGCATATCAGCAATTAAACCTGTCAGATATGACATTGTCCATACAGTAGGGGAATCGCCCAGCAGATTCGTACTTAAGAATACACAATACGGCAATTGGTTCAAAGTTAAATCAATAAACGCAGTAAAACCAAATTTGCCAATCCTAGCCCTCCCATACTCATTCTATAATAAGTCGCGACGAAGGAAGTCGACAGAGATCTCGCCATGTTCCTGTGCGCACGCGACGGCTCCACCCGACCGCATGACGCCGAGGATGAGCGCTTTCACAACGAAACGATCGTGCGCCCAACATCAGCCATTCCGCGCGCATTGTGGCCTAATACGGCGCCTATCCGACCGTCCAGCGGCCCCCACGACTCCTCCGCTTATCTGCAGCTGTTAGACGCTCTCACGCGGCTACTGGCGAAGCTCCTTGACGTACACACTTTATCTCCGTCGCTTCGATTCTCAGCGGGTGAGTCGGTGGCAGTAGACGCCGCCGAGTGGTGGAAGGAGGTCCAGAGACAAAGTCTCGCTCTCGTACAGCTCCAAGAGGCCACTGGAGACGCCAATACAGACACAGAACACACCGCAAAACGCAGTTTATGGCCACTAGCTACGCGAGTTCAAGAGAAGATACCCGAGCAGAGACCAGACAGTGGACGCTTGGCTGTAAGTGAGTCCTTTGCGGACCTCTCAGAGGACGTTCTAGAGGACAATGCGTCTAAATTATGTGTTCAAGCTCTGTATTTGATCATGAAGACGTTGGAGAGGGTGAATACGAGCCGTGAAACACAGGAAGAGCTCGATACAGCTGGGGGGACGGAGGCTTTAATGAAGCTCTTGATTAGCGTGGACGAAGGCGTCGGTTTCGCTGCTGCGGAGTTGCTGCAGTTCTGGGCTCCTGTAAGTCAGAAATTAGTGGTAAATTCGGCCGAGAAGCTGGCTGGGTTACTGGGCGTGGCCGTCGTGAATGCGTTGCTGCAGCCTTGTCAAGTTGGCACACAGCATGCGTTCCATGAACACGCATTGCTGCCGTCACTACCGCTCCGTGCTTTCCATGGTGCAAAACAGTGGAAATGCTCCGTGTGTGAACGCGTCTCTCAGACGGGGAATAGTGACGGGGTTCGAGCTGTCTGTGTGTATCGCTGTGCAGCATGCAGCTTTAATTTGTGTCGAGAATGCTTTACGAGGATCCCCAATACGACTGGATCTCGGCCTAGTACCTTATTTACAGAGATGACCAAGCTGGCCACTGATCGGTTCTTTGATGTGGTAGTACCCAAGTTAAAACGGAAGACAGGAGCTCTGGTAATCCGCCAGATTGTGCAGGAGCTGCGTCGCCGTGTACTGGAACTCTATCCACACAATTTCCAAGCAGCGGCAGGCTTTGGCCAGCTTTTACTGGAGTTGCTAGCGTCTGATAATTCTGCTGGAATTGCGCTAGTACTCTCTCCACCGGCTTCTTTACCTCCGTCGGGTAGAGCGGGAGTAGCTTGGTTCCCATTGTTCTTGCGTACATGGACAATGTCGCTGAGCACTTTATTAGGTCCATTTCTGCGCGCTTCCACTATCCTGGACGATACTCCGGAACTCGATGCAGCTATACGAGCAGCAAATCACGGCTCTGCAGTTGCTGATTGTCTGCGTGTACAGTGGACTAGTGGGTACACGGAGTACCGTGAAACACTGCAGAAAATCATGCTAACACTGCTGGCAGACAATCAGCATCCCATTGTTGCGGACGCGACCTTGTGCTGGCTTGCGCTGACTTTAATGACAGCAGATCCACGAAGACGCTTGAACTACGATGCTCATGAAAGACTAGACGGGTTTCTAGTCAATGTCACCACTATGCTGCTCGCTCACACATTACCTGTGCTAGCGAATGCTCAGCATAATCCCAGTCTTATTGACGGCAGATATCACCAATCTCTTGAGCCTGTACGTGTTTACGCAAGTAAAGATTTCCCGGAGGTTCCACTCCACTATTCGCGCAGTACACAAGATGAACGCGTTAACGGAAACGCGGCTAGTGGCGAAGTATCTGCTATTAATTCTTACGACGAGAGTTGTATAGCTACTTACAAGGCACGGAGACTTGAAGCTCAAGGTGATAGGGAAGAAGAAGTGTCTTCCACTTACTATCCACGATTATCGTGTCACGAGGGCGTCGTGTGCGATCGCTGCGAGTTCCCAAACTTACACGGAGTACGATACAAATGCGCCTTCTGTGAGGATATGGACTTGTGCAGCGATTGCTTTGAGATTTTCCGCTCTCACCAGGTTGTTACTGACTCGTCATCGGAATCCGAGTCAGAAGCGATGCTGCACAACGCTGACCATGTTTTCCTCCGCATTGAGTCGCCGATTCCGGTGTTTGCACTGAAACATTTCCAGCCGCTGTCTGCGGATTGGCTTATCAGTAGCAAACAGCGTGACGATCTCGCTGCTAGAGACGTGGATGAAGGACTTGACTTACTGAACATGGAGTGTGCTGATTGTGGAGACCCATTGGGCAGTTCTGGTGAGCCAGATGAAGTTTTCTACAAGTGTGCCAACTGCCATTCAACTCGACTCTTGTGTGCTGGATGTTTGACACGTGAAGAAGAGCTCAGCAATGGCAATCCGAATGAAATGCACGCGCCTGGACATCTTTACTTTGTGGTTACCGATCCATGGCGTCATCAACTGCTTGTTCCATGGGGGACAGTGGTCCAAAAACTCCATTTCCAACGACTTTTGCATCCACCGGCATTGATTCCACGTCGTCGCTTTCCTCGTGATACCGAAGTCTTCTACGTCACGCTCAAGTACCTGCATTTTGGCCCACTTGCCACGTTGTCACGATGGTTGAGTATGGCCAAGGAGCTTCAAGAGTTACAAGCTTTCTGTGTGTGCGACGAAGAGAGATTGGAATCAGAGCGGCAGAGAAGAGGTCGACGGCGGAATGGAACACAACGTCAAGCACTCAAGCAGTCTGTACACTACAAAGCCAGTAAAGCTCGCCTTGAAGAGATCCGTGTCAAATGTGTAAAGATGGAGCTGCACTTGTTGGCTAGTGCCAATGTAGCCGAGTGGCTCGTTTTCTACGCACGAACGTGTCGTTGGCTTCTCCATACAGCGTCTTCAGACTCTCTGTCGGGTGGTGTATCACAAGACCCATTCACTGAACCGCTATCCCAGTTCTCTGCCATGTTTAGTGGCTTTCCGGAGCATTTCTTCTTCGATTTGTGTGATGTTGTCTATCTACTGGGTCTTGAGAAACTGAACTACCGCGATCTTGTGCTTCAGCTGAAGAAAATGACACGCGATATTGATGATGAAGAGATCGACGAGGTCACTGAAGTTGTGGAGCCGCTTTTAGTGATGCTCACTCAAATCGTAGTAGCTCCAAAGTTCACAAAGAATCCTCATTTACGAGTGGAAGCGCTCCGCTCGCTCTCGACACTTCTCACGTTTGTTTCCAAGGGTCAGCAAGTCCAACGTCAGCCTGGACATCGACGTATGGAGGTTTTATTCAAGCGTCACGAGTTGCTCTCACGCTGGCTCGTACCTGGATTGCTTCAGTTTCATTACGATATGGATCGCTACAATGCTAGCAACAACGGTCTGGCCTTCACGAGCGCAGTGACGAGTGGAGATCACATGTTGTGGGGGTTTCTACCAACACGGATCTCTGTCACGATGTTACTGCGTTATCTGTGGCAGCTACCGAGTCAACGCCAATGTCTTGTACAAATGCTCAGTCTGTCTGAGGACACTGTGCAGTCGTCACTATCTACAGAAGCGAGCAATGACAGCACACAACAGCTAACGGGTCTTGTGAGTGGATTGTGGAGCGATATCGCCAAACAGTCGTCACTATCTGCAGAATCGAGCAATGACAGCACACAACAGCTAACGGGTCTTGTGAGTGGATTGTGGAGCGATATCGCCAAGCTTTTTGACGAAGCCAAGAACAAAATCACAACCTTGCGGCAGATTCACGATCTCATTAAGGATTCTCTCGATGGAGGTGCAGTGGTGCTACCTTTTCGACGCGATATGCTGGATGGTTACGTGGCGATTAACGCCAAGCAGTTACGCTTAACCATGCGTTTGTTACTGGAGGCGCTTGAACTGACTTCGTGGTTTGCCTCGATTGTCAGCGGGGAAAGCAGTCTCCATTCTCGTTCGGTATCGGCTCCTGCTGCTGCTTTGCGGCATGTATTGTTGCAACCGCTGGTTGTAGAGCAAGCAGCACGTACTCTTAGTTTCCTGATTGCCTCGTTGGCGAATGCACATGAAGAGAAGGAATGGACGTTTTCGTTGGCATTGGCGGACGATGGAAAGCTGCTTCTGGCCCACTTGATTGTGTTGGTCGTACGTTACGCTGGTCATAGCGCACTGAAAGCATCGAGTTCTTCTGCTTCGAGCTTGTGCTCACCTTCATCTTTCTGGAAGATTGTAAGATCTAGTGGTGATATCATGGAACGACGCGTGGGCGACTTGGATACACATGTGCGTTGGGGGTTCAATGCCCTTTGTACTCGTATGGAATCGGAAGTTTACTTGGGCTCTGCAAGCTTTGATGATACTGAGGAGTTCGAAGAGATAACGGAACAGATTGGACTTGATTTGGATGAAGATGAGGCTTTGGCACTTCTGGAGAAACAGGCAGCAACGAGCTCCGTAGATGACACAAATGTGACGAAGAAACGTATTGGCAAGCGCTTCATCGCTACATTAGCCAAAGATGGACGCTTCGACTTTCACTTGTTCGTGGCTGGGTGTCGCTTCTTGCGACTAAATCGTCAGCATGAGAGCAGCTCTGAGAGCTCTGAGGAAGATGAAGACGTTAAAGATGGCTACCTTTATCTGGATGATTCGTGGGTACATCGGTTTGTCCGTGCTATGCAGGAAGCAGATGAGATGATTCACGTTCAGGAAGCCATGGAAGCCTGTCTTGGAGATATCCCGGAGCAGTATCTGGACCCACTTTTGAGTACATTAATGACGGATCCCGTGCGATTACCATCTGGTAACATTGTGGATCGTGCGGTGATTGCTCGACATCTTTTGGCCTCGAGTCAACAAGGTGGTAGCACTGGGAGGGACCCGTTCACTCGTGAGCCATTGACGATGAACATGGTGGAGTCATGTGATGCGCTAAAGTCCGAGATTCAAATGTATTTACGCACTAAGATGCGGCATTTCCGCAAAACTGCACGGGAGGACGTGCTGGCTACGTGGGGGTTAGGTTGGGATGTGCTCTTTGACAGTAGCAGCGAGACTGAGGCCGACTCGGAAGATGGAGCTGACACAGCAACACACCAATCACCTCCACTTCCCACGGTTAAGTAAATGTGATAAATAATTATTGAAATATGGCAATAAGACTGTATAGTATAGTAGAGGGTATTCTGCTGACGTACATGTATTGCTGCAATATTATTGCAGCGTCTCCACGTTGAAACTTGACATTGTATGTGGATCTTTTTTGTAGTAGAGGGTATTCTGCTGACGTATTGCTGCAATATTATTGCAGCGTCTCCACGTTGAAACTTGACATTGTATGTGGATCTTTTTAGGTTGCTAAGGTCAAATTTGAAGCAACATTTAAATGATAACAAATTGATATACTGAATAGAAGTCGCTCGCAATGGAGACAGCTTGTGCTAATACTACGTAGTAGTAGGCAGGCTTACAAACCGAGCCATCCCTGGTCGCTAAAGAGATAGCCGAGTGTGGAGCCACCAGCGATCCCGAGGAAGAGGCAGAAGACGAGGATGCCACCGCCCGACTCACGGTCCTCCGGGTTTAAGAGACGAGGCCCCACGCCCATGGTGACCGTCGACAGGAAGCCGTTACTGAGTCCGATAACAAGATTAAGTACAACGTTGTAGACGATAGCACCCATGTCATCATGACCAAAGGAGTAGAGAGAAGTACCAGCTACTCCCATGAGCAGAAGAGGGATGAAAGCCAGACGGAGAATAGAGAGACCGAGGCACCACTGACTGTTCAGGAGTTTGTAAACAGCAGCTGACGTAAGAATCCGACCGAAGAAGTCACCGTAGTTGTACGAGCCCACAATGCCAGGAGCACAGTACCAATAGCTTGTGACTGTGTGCTCGACGTCCGAGTATGGAGGAAACAGGTTACGGGAAGCTGCACAGCCGAAACCGGGGAAGACCGAGAGCGAGACGAAGAAGACGAGGAACTGCGCCACAGCAGGCATCCAGATGAGGCAGAAGATGCGCCACAGGTTGCTCAGGTTCTTGCCCACAGATTGGGTGATGAGATTCTCCTCCTTGGCCGAGGCGATGTTGCGCTCCAGGAGGAACTTGACGCTGGGAAGATTCATGAGACGGCGGTATACGAACAGTGCGACGATCAATACGACGATGAGGAGTCCAAAGAAGAGGTAGAACGCCAGCTTGGTGGAGCTGCTGGTCTGGTGGACGCCACCAACGGCCAGACGCAGGAGCGTAGCCAGCGAGATGTTGAGGATACCGGCGGTACCGTTACCGATCTGCACAGCTTGTGAGAACTTGGGGATCGGGAAGAGAGCAGCGATCGTGTAGTAAGTGGACTCGGAGAGAGTGTTGGCGAAGCCCACGCAGCCAAAGCACGTGAGGACGAGGATAGCTCCAGTCTTCTGGTTCGAGAAGTCAATAGCACTGAAGACCATGATGAGGATGGCCATTAACACGAAGATGCCGTAGCCTACGCGGACACGGAACTCCTGCGAGAACATCTTGTCCAGTCCAAAGATCATTTGCAGTCCCTGGCCGAGGACCATGGGCCAGCCAGTGCAAAGCGTCGTGAGGAAGGAGAAATCGAGTCCCGATTCCGCAAACTCGACAGCATAAAAGTCCTGCGCACTTAAGCACGAGTAGTAGGCCCAGAGCACAGACCCATTGAGGAACATGAGCGAGAAGAAGATGTTACGCTCATTCTTAACCATATCGTCCCAAATCTCCTGCGGCAAACCATCGTGACCCAACTCCACTTGGCTCTCTGGCACGAGCTTCTCCACTTTACTGGGAGATTCCATCAGTCAGAGATGATGAGAAGGGGAGGACTTGACTTGAGACTTACTTGGCCAATTGAAGAATGAACCGAATTATTTGGAATGGCAAACGTCAACTTGCATTGGTGGAGGGAGTTCGTGCGTGGCTGTGGGAAGAAATGTCTGGCTGGTAGAATAGCCGGGACTTCTCATCACATCGACTGATCGTGCGTGACCTGTAGCCGGAAAGACTGGGGTTTGCTATGGTGGTACAGTCAGCTGGTTGCAAGTTGCAACCATGTTGCAACTTGCAACATGGATGGAGTGGGATTTATTCACTACATCAGCGGTACAGATTACAGTGCATGTTTTCCTACTGTACTATACCGGTACATGTATTCCTATTGTCTACATTATTTTTATTAATACAACATGTTGTGTCCAAGACATCCGTTGTGACTCACCAGGAGGCCAAAATGGCTTGAAAAAGGAAGATAGGCATGACGACACCACCCGATCGTGGTCTTGAGCCGCGGTGCCACCCTCATATTAATAGTGACGGTCGAGCAAGCCCGTGGAGTAACGATGTTGAAGGCAAGCACCTTCATCTTGTCGAATGGGAACGCCTTGTCGGTCACGCTTATGATAAGCAACGGTATGAAGGATATCAGCGCCACCGACGAGCTCAACGCCTACAGTATCTCTTAGGATTCGTCAATACTGTAAACAGAGGATACACGTTGGGCCAGCTTTGTGGAGCTGGACAAGCTTGTGGTGGCGATTGACGCATGTCGTGCAGTATACCAGTATAAATTCCTCAGCATTCAAAAGACGAGATACTAAGCTTACAATAGTCATTGACTCATTCTACATGGAACTCTTTTTTTCGTACAAGCTTTGATCCAGCAGGTTGATGAGACTCATCATGAGTGGCACACATTGAGAGCTAAACTTGCCTCTGATTTAGGCTGACAGCGTGGAATTCTAACAGCGAACTTCAATGCCAGCCCACCGATTTGAAATCTGAGTCCTCGAAAGTTTAAATATAGGATACATGTATTGTGAATTCCGTAATTTGCGGCGATTTACCGAGTCGCCGACATACAAAATCGAAGTTATTAGTGGAAGTAGATAAACATCTGTTATCTGTCGTGAGCTATTCAGGTTGTATTAAATATACACTTGCGCGATTGAGGGGCGATTGATTCGAATAACCGCGCAAGGAAATTTTGGGTAGAACGCACAATGTAGACCCAAAAGACTTCGGGGACAAACTCAGCACCGCTGATCTCGTTGAAGAGGCAAAGTCGGCGCCTGCGCTTGCAAGAGCGCTGTGCGCACCGACTCTAAATCGCCGCCGTTGCACACAGCAGCCGGATAGGCAGTGTAGCGAAAACCAACTTGGCATAGGTATAAGGAAATTCTTTTTTTTCACCAGGTTGAGAGGTCAATTCCAGCAGCGTAATAAATACAGTAGAGTAAGTTTATTTAATACATGTAGATCGTCTTTTGAGGTGGCGCTGCATGTTGCCGTGAATGCTCGCTCATGCAGCACAAATCGTGCTGCAAAGCAATTTGCAAACGCATCAGTTGATGAGGCATCGTGATCTTCCTGCCACAATGACGCGCACGACGTAGGCGGCAAAGATTAGTCGGATGCATTTTTATGCTCCAAACTTGTTGACGAAAGTTTTTGAGCTCACCGTGAACGTCGGCGGCCGATTAATTTCAACCAGGACGTATTAATACATGTAGTGAGCCTGATGCTATCATAAAGGTGCAGCTACACGCGAATACGCGCCCATATCGTGTGAATCCATACTCTTAGAAGATCCACCACACACGCAACCTCGAGGTAATTTTTTTAACCTCAAAGGGACCTAAAACTGACCTAAAATACCTATAAAAACACACCGATATAATATTTTAGAGGTCCGTTTTAGGTAATTTTAGGACTCTTATGTAGAAATCCGTCATCGAAGCCTCAAAGTGAGCGAAGCGAGCCAGCCTGTGGTTTGCAGGCCGTGTGCGAGGTAGTGTCTCTTACAGGTCACAGGTGGGTCAGGTCTCACCTTGGACAATTTCAAGGTCTACGCCAACAAAAAAAGCAAAAGTTGTGTGGATGCAAACCCAGGACGTAGCATTAAGGAGCTCAGCATTAAGGAGCTCCTACTATAATAGGAGCTCCTTAATGCTAATAGGAGGCCTCCTATAATAGGATGTATTAACCCTTTAGGGTTGTATGATAGGCGAGCCGTGTGAACCACTAGGGTTTTTGGGGGGAATGGCTATTGACTCAATACGTACTCAATAGTATTGAGTACGGTACCTGTACAGAGGTAAACAAGAAAAGGCCGTTTCAGAATGGAACTGTCTTGGGGCACCGAGGAGGATCGTACTTTTACGCATCGTTACGGTAAAAATACGATAGTTTACGTGGTAAAATACCGTGAAACCTACCGTGTTTTGAAAACATTTTCCAAGAGACGTGTTTACTGAGATTATCGAGTTAGCTACAGTAGCGTGATCCTTTCGTATGCTGCAACAATTGTATGCTCTGTCACCCAAACGTATCATGTAAGCGAAGCGTACCCTGTACCATAAGGGTACATACGTGGCGTACTTAACTGAGACGTCTGATTTCATTGGCCGTCCGCTTTTCCTTCTTCTTCTTCTTCTTCTGCTCAGCGTCGTCGCCAGCGCGCGGAGTGGCGGCGCTGCGCTTTCCCGTCTTCGGCTTCGCTACGGGCGGTGGTGCCGGTTTCTTTTCCTCGTCCTCCTCCTCGGATGACTCGCCAACCTGGTTGTCCTCACAGCTGTCCCCTCGGCCACTTACTCGCGCGGCTCTGGCTGCTCCTCCTCCTCCGACGAGTCTCCCGGAGGCGCTGTCGGTCGGGCGATGGTCCTAATGAGCTCCTCAAGCACCTGCAGCCGTGCCGTGATCGGGCGCAGCTGCGCCACGACGTATGCGTTGCCGTTGTCCTCGGTGGCCAGCAGAGACGGGTCGTCGATGGCGCGCTCATACACCGCCAGTAGCGAAGCCGAAGTCGGGAAAGCGCAGCGCCGCCACCCCGCGCGCTGGCGACGACGCTGAGCAGAAGAAAAAGAAGAAGGAAAAGCGGACGGCTAATGAAATCAGACGTCTCAGTTAAGTACGCCACGTATTTACCCTTATGGTACAGGGTACGCTTCGATTACAGGATACGTTTGGGTAACAGAGCATACAATTGTTGCAGCATACGAAAGGATCACGCTAGCTAACTCGATAATCTCAGTAAACATGTCTCTTGGAAAATGTTTTCAAAAACACGGTAGTTTTCTTTAAATCAGGGCTAATTTACAGTTGAGTAATTCGGGGGACCCCAAACCGAATTATTTTTAATTCCAGGACCCCAAAGCGGATTTCCCCTTAAAATAATCCAAGTCTAATTCAAAGTCAAAACTGGTGTTGAAATGTATTTTAATACATTTCAACAATTATTTGTCTTTCATCGTGATATCTGGTCCGCTACCCGTTTTTGATGAATGCAGTAACATGGGCGTTTGAGTTCTTAGATGCAGTTGCTGTGAATGCCATCGTGCAGTATATTTTCTGGGAGCCCGAACTTTATAATGGGGACACCTTACAAAAGATCATAGTCTAGGAAGGGTCGGGAAATTGACACCCCTACCGTCTTACCCCGCACACAACGCATATGCGTTATGCTACGAATTTTGCAACAAAACGGAAATATTCGATTATATATTATATATTCGAGGCGTTATACAACGAATATGTTTCTAATGTTTGAAGGATGCCAAATCAGGTCCAAAAATCTGGTTTAGTCGTGAAGACCTGACCCTCCTACGCGAATGGCTAGAGTTCAAAGCCGCCTGCATTTCACATCGAGAGTGTACAGTTTTCCCCGGCAAAGACATAACTGCATCGGGCTATGTACCTCGCACAACGAGTTCGGATGTGCGCAGGATTTGCTCTGGTCTGTCCGTGCAAAAACTCGAAATCTACTGAAATAAGTTAACTGTCAAGGGAACATGTCACCCCGCGGGAAACGCAAACGTTACTATTCTAGACATAGGTGGTAAATGAAAAGCTCACAATGACTTTATATTGCAGTGACGACCTGCGTGGGTGCTGTCGCCCTTCATTCATCATAAATTCATCATACCGTCGCTGCCGAAGGCCAAGCACATATCGTCCAAGGAATATCTGCGGTTTACTCTTGATCACAAGGTCTCCATCTTCACTGCGCTTAACTGGGCAGCTCAGGCTTGGAGAGAAGTCACGCCAGAAGTTATTCAAAACTGCTGGATCCACTCGGGCATCATTCCTCGGCCAATAGAAACAATGGCAATGCGCCACATTTTATGCTAGTAATAAACAATCAGTAATTCAGTACTTTTGCATCAGATGTGTAGCGCGTTCGAACATTGTAACCTCGCAGACTTTATTGGTCCCACTTTTCTGTCTTTGCCGGGGAAAACTGTAACGTTATTTCTCAGTGGGATGTTTTGCCAAAATGGCTTCACTTCTTTCATAAATTACACTTATAGCCAAATATGTTTTTGGTAAACACAAAAATGCACGTGCATCGGATTTAAATTTGATCTAAACAAGTAGCCATCTACTTTGACGGCAAAGAATAAGCCACTGCGTACAAGCTGCACCAGCTTAACAGGGGTTTCCACATTGTAAACGAATGTCGAAGCCACTGGATGCTATTTGCCTAATTTATGAGAATCGAACTTAGGCAGAATCGAACTTAAGGTTCAGTGTGCGTTATATTTCGACATGCGTTATAATCGAATGTATTACTCTGAATTTGTAAGCTGGAATGTTCGAATAGAGCGCATATGCGTTGTGTGCGGGTAAGACGGTAGGGTCCACATTTTGGGAAATACCCTTATTCTAAACACATGAACAGGTTGGGGGGGTGACCCGGGTCAACAAAATAACCCGGTGCTCGCAAATCCTTTTATTATGCATGATTATATTACAATGCAGTGACATAGGTAATGCTGATCATCTACCTACCATAAGCCTGGTAAGCACTTCCTGCCTCCTATGGCGTATCGTTTTCCATGGCCGTGTCGACGGTGTCGTCATGGTATGTGGTTGCTTCGCTACCCAGAGTTGGAGCGGATGACATTGGCGTTGGGGCATGTTCGTTTCGGCCTCTTCCAAAACCCTTTCGGTCTTTTCTTTTAAAAAAATTAAGTCCGTTGGGCTTCATTTCTTTTGTGACGACCCGGGTCGTCGCCAACCTGTTCACATATCTTCAGGAAAGCTGTCAGTCATACTGAATATAGTCTACGAAAGGTTTGGCGAGGATGTATTAAAATATTATACAAGAGAGTGGTTAAAGTTTTGAACGTGCCTCATGTGCAAAATGGAGCCTCCTAACGAATTATACAAGAGAGTGGTTAAAGTTTTGAACGTGCCTCATGTGCAAAATGGAGCCTCCTAACGACTCCTCGCATCCGTCTCCGCAAATTGGCATACCTCCGTTGGCGGAAAAACAAAAGTGCTACGGCCCCTTTCCTTTGGTAGTGTGGTGGATCGTAGGATAAAGCCCGCATCCGCCGCCAGACTTCCAGACCCTTTCCTTTGGTAGTGTGGTGGATCGTAGGATAAAGCCCGCATCCGCCGCCAGACTTCCAGTCGGAGAGACAGTGACTGATCTGGCGTAGCGAGGTCAATCACAGCTGATAGGTTGCCTGGCTCTGGTGCATCAGAGTCAGTAGCTGTCAATGGCGAGGTGCATCCAGTAATTCTGGATGTCAAATATTTATATGGGCTTGTATCACAGACGCAAGTGGAATCTCATGGTTGTCTTGTATGTTTCCTTTACTCACTGGATAGTGTAAGAAGGAATGTATGTCATTCTTTGAGATGGAAGGATGGCGACGGTCATCCCAATCTCTCACTCTACAATTTCCTAGCAACTGCATAGGAAACTGCAATACACTCGGCTACAAGTACCAGCAGGATCGCCACCAGCCCTGTCGTGTAATTTTTAAGTTACTTCTACTCTGGAAAACAGTACAAAGAATTCTTTAGTGCTACCACAGTGCTGCGACTTCCTAGTGGTACACACCGTACCAGCTAGTCGACCAACTCAACCCCAAACGTCCCTGCTCCAAGCGTCATGCCAAAACGTCGAGCTGAAGACAGTGACACCAGTGATGAGGAAGAACTCTTGGGACATCCAACGATGATTCCAGTACCCATCTTCGCGGCAATTCTCCCGCCCAAGCTGTCGTCTATTTCACATGAATTCCTTATGAAGTGGGAAAGTGGCGTTGTGGGTATGAGGTCAAGATGAAGGCTCGATGCCGAAGTACTGGTGAGGACTACAACATCGTGACGCAAAAAATAAAGGAGTCTTTCGACCTTAGACTTCTTGAGTCTTTCTGTAGCCTAAGGCTGAGGAAGGATGTTGATGAAGTCACTGAGGGACAACTAAAAGCAGAGATTAAAGATCTGATCTATAAGGTTAAGAACGATGACCTTCCGGACATTAACCCCTTAGTTTCCAGACTATTTACGGGGG
>JAIKVB010001322.1:0-13828 GCA_024679045.1 Phytophthora brassicae
GACTAGTTGCTGTGTTTCCCAACTTTTAAGGTGCTGACACAGTCGTTATGTGCCATCATAGCACGGGAGTGTGCTCGTTAGGTTCCCTCTTCACTGACTGACCAGGCCTATCCCATCTGCTGTCCGCGTACTACCGATGCCGCATAAGTCATTCAGACTTATTACTATATCATTTCAGGTTAACGACAAGTCACAATGTTTTGCTCAGCAACCAATCAACTAAAAACATATTTACGTAAATTTGGTGACGCTTTGGCGGACACACCTAATCGACCGCTGTAAAAACTACTTCGAGAGAAAAGTAAGTATTGATAAAAAACCGGCTAAAATAACTGATGGTCACAAATGCTGAATTTTTCAGAAATAACTTATTGGATGATATTAGTATTGTATTAAAGTTTCAATAACGTAACAACTCATTTGAGTGCACGGTATCACTTCAGTGCACGATTCCTACTCAAAAAATTAAATATAAAAGGCATCCATTTATACTGGGAGGTCAGCTTTAGCTGGCTGAACAGCCTAATTAATTTTAATTGATGCCCCCAGGGTTTAATTCGCGATACACCGATTCAGTCTAAGAGCACACAACTTTAATGTACATTTTGTTACGCAGTGGTTGTCTGAATGTTGATCGCTATGCACTATCCTATTGGCAAATAAACTGACATTTTGCTGAGCGAAAAGCTTTTTTGGGAGTACCGTATCGAAGTTGGAAGTGGGAAATTATTGGAGGTGGAGGTCTAGGACATGCCCTCGGGGCAAAGCTACATGTTGTTTTGGGAGTTATTCGAAGCTGGAAGACGCCATAACAACACAAAGTGGGAATTGTTAATGATTTTTCAAACACTGCCCCCCCTTCACGTTTAGCCATCGTAGACGTAGACTATCAGCTCGATTCACATGAAAGAAATGTATTATAATAAATGTAATTGATATTTTACTACCACATTTATTATTATTGTCCTCGAGTATTGATGTTTCCCACCAATATATATTGAAAGCCATCGTAGAGAAGCATCAGGCAGCCCATCACATGTGCTGAGACGTCAGTGCCTGGAAAAATGTATTATAATAAGTATAATTGATTTTTAACCACTTTATTATTAGTGCCTTGCAACCTCGAGTATTAATGTTTCCCACCAATATATATTGAAATAAGGTAATATCCTTAATAGTACTAGTCAAATTCTCGATAGTTCAATGAAGTTACAGCTTTACTTAAAATGAATATAAGTATTTTTTTGGGACGCATACGGTCCAGTGATTTCGTTAGAGTCGTATCGTCGACTCAGGTCCATAAGCAGTTCATACATAATCGAAGGTACTGAGATGTGAGCACGCTGGTGGGTCTTGAGATTGACGATTCTGACGATTAGGGTACAATATGCATTTCTCTTTTTATTATTGTTTTTCTTCACCAATACCGGTATTATAATATATTGTTATTAACGTCGTGTCAAAACAGTATTATATTACTACTTCGAATATTGTAATGTCTGAGCATTTTGGTAGACGTAGCATCAGGCAACCGATCAACTCGATTATTCGCATACAAAAACGACGTCTCTTTAATTAAGTCGCGCTTAATTCAATAAGTTTGCACATTCTGACGCCCACTCCCATACATTTAAAACACAACTACATTTTACAAAGCAACTGTAAACTGTCCTCCCAGACTCAAGCAGCCTTAAGTTGGATGAATATCATGGAATCAATAATAGTGCGCGATGATTTACTATGGAAGAAACAAAGTACAAAAGATCCAGAATACGTGGCAGGTTGCAAAATGCCCTTTAATTAAATAACAAATCCACCGAAATCATTCGAGCCATCATTTTAGCTGTTACCCAAATGTCAATACTGGAACTAAGTATAAACGTGATCGTGCACGAAAGCGATCACTCAACGAAAGTTCCTAATATATCTACACCCAACGGTCGCTACAAGAACATTTTCTTCTTATTATTACATCGTTATTTTAATCTCTACTACAGTATTAAATAGTCCCAGCAAGTTTTCGCTACAAATAATGACTTGCTGCAGCGCGATGACCATTTTCCGAAACCCGCACACTATACTGGATTTTTACGTTACAATGATTACCTCGGCACGAAGCGTCGAGACGGCGTCGCGCTTCGCAGAGGGAGTGTCACTTCGAGAGAGGAACCCACAGACACCCAATGTAGGTGTCTGTGGCAACTGGTAGAAGAAGACGAGAAACAGCCTGCATTTGCCCCGTCGTAAGACGACGACAAAGACACCATGCCTTGGCCCAAGATGCCAGCAATATCAGTATAAAAACTTTTTATTTTTAGAAGTGCTTCTTCCGTCAGCTGCATGCGTGCCACGATGAAATTCCAGCCATATTTTTTGTATGCTGGGCAAGTCCTTTTATTGAACATTAGTATCATGTTGATTTATTGCATAATAAAGAGCTGTCTGATGACTTCGTTCTCACAACGCACAGCAATGAGGAGGATATGCATAAGCCAAAACTCAAGACTGCGCTGGGTAACAAGACTGGACACAAACCCGCCAAAGTAGTTGCGGCAGTGTTGACCACAGTCACCCACAGCTTCATAAAGTCCCCAACTGAAGACGTCACTCCAAACCTCTTTCTTAACCACAGTCACCCACAGCTTCATAAAGTCCCCAACTGAAGACGTCACTCCAAACCTCTTTCTTGACTGGAGAAAACCCTGTGTCCGATATCTCCTGTTTGACGATTCCCCGTGTCCTCGGGTCTATCGAGCGAAAAAGTACCATGAAGCTGCCATTATCGTCGATCGCCAATACGAGAGCTTTCAGTACCATATTCACACCAATCGGCTCGATGGTACGGTAGAACACACTGGAGAAAACCCTGTGTCCGATATCTCCTGTTTGGCAATTCCCCGTGTCCTCGGGTCTATCGAGCGAAAAAGTACCATGAAGCTGCCATTATCGTCGATCTGCACGCGAGAGGCCAATACGAGAGCTTTCAGTACCATATTCACACCAATCGGCTCGATGGTACGGTAGAACAGCACATTCTCGTCGTTCACGCGCTGTACGAGGTGGAAGTTAATGGCAACGTCTGAAGCATAAAGACGGTTCACGCCGTGCTCCGAAGACACAAAGTCCCATATACGACTCGAGATTTCTGCAGCACTGTAGTCCTTGAACGTCTTCTCCAGAAAAAAGCGCATCGTTTCGCCGTCCACTTGTCTTCTATCACGCCAGCCAAAGACGCTAGCCCCAGTCGTCTTGTGGTTCTCCTTGTCCACGAAAGCTCTCACATCACCGTACGCTTCACGGACGATAGTGATACACTCATCTTCAGTCAGCGGCTTAAAGTCAAGCACAAAATTCGGTTTGTCCTGCTTCTTCTCACTCGGATCTGGAGCAATTGTCGGTGCATTCAACGGAGACAGAGACAACCCAAGCGTCTTGCCTTTCGTATGTACTTCTTTCTGGTCCTGCAGCTCTTCAGTAAGTAAAATCCCGACCCGCGTGCGAGCTTTTGACTCATCCATGGCCTCTGCTCGCAACTGCTCGTTCTCATGACGTAGATCGTGAGCGTCTTGCCTTTCATATGTGCTTCTTTCTGGTCCTGCAGCTCTTCAGTAAGTAAAATCCCGACCCGAGTGCGAGCTTTTGACTCATCCATGGCCTCTGCTCGCAACTGCTCGTTCTCATGACGTAGATCGTCTTGGGTGATGGCCAACTTGGTGTATCGTTCACGCAGCTCTTGACAACGCTGTTCCTCGTCTCCCAACTCTTTAGGTGAAGCTGGTAATTGCATCTCTCGTCTAGAGATGATCACTTCTCTGCACTTGCTCTCCAGCATCTCCATCTCGTTCCGAAGCCCCACCAGCGTGTCCTGTACAAACACAATCAGAACTTCTTCCATGTCTGCTAGCAACTTTAAGAACACTTACAATTTTACGGTAGTACGAACGTTTAACCAGCATCCTCTGCTTCACCCTCTTTTGTGACTCAGTGAGTGGCGCGAAGTACCAGCGTGTCCTGTACAAACACTATCAGAACTTCTTCCATGTCTGCTAGCAACTTCAAAAACACTTACAATTTTACGGTAGTACGAGCGTTTAACCAGCATCCTCTGCTTCACCCTCTTTTGTGACTCAGTGAGTGGCGCGAAGCCACTGCGCGTCCGTCTTCTCGATGTTTTGGTCTCTTTGAAGTCATCCAAATTAACTACCGGTGTCTCCTTTTCAGCTGCAAAAGTCCGCGTCTTGGGGACTGATGCTTCATCGCTCTGGTTCAATTCCTGGATGATTCGACTCATGGAGAGTTCCGGTCGGTGCTGGCGTCTAAACATTACGATAACATTTTTTTAGTTCACATTTTAATTTATAAATATTAATTTTACTATGGACATCGCACTTTTGCGTGAAAAGGTCGAGCGACGCCATATCCAAGCGCTTTTCAGCTTGTTTTCTTGGCGCAGGTTCGTTTAACAGCTCGGCGATTCGCATGGCGGCAATTGAGCAAAACCAGAAGTGCCAAGTGAGCTCTTGATGTCTTACAGTTGTAGAAACTGAAGCGTTGATTACTATGCTGACTCCCATACATTTGTACAATGAAAATTCGGAAGAGCAAATCGCACATCATTGGCGGAGCTTCAAGGCGAGTCTCTACTTTGCAGCCAAATGTCGAGTCCTCAGTTCAGATTGCTACATTTGTACACTTTGTTCTTGGGTGTTTTGAAAAAGTTTGACTTGATTTTGACAACACGAAACATTTGCTTACTTAATCGTTTGTAGTCTCGTCATCGTACACTGAATGTGCATGCGAACAGCGCAGTCCACTTGTACATGTACTGTACAGAACATACTGTACCACCTGCTCGATTTACGATGGACAAGATGTGAGAGCTTATCACCTGGTGACCGCAATGGAATCCTTAACTGGGCAACCACATCAGTCGATAGTATTAAACAGGGAACTGCACTGCGCCGTTATCCACGAATGAAGCTTGACAGGCGTAAATTGTCCTTATGCTGCGTGTTTGATAAACAAATTTTGTGAGCGGAACGCGAGTTCAATTCTTGTAAAAAGCATTTTAATTCTGCTTCCTACACGGTTTTGCATGAGCCACAGGTTGCCAATGGCCTGCGTGCCGCATATTGGCGTATTTTCAATCATATTCGGCACCCTAGTAGCCGGCCTTTTTGGCCTTGCCACCCGTGGCTGCACCCGCGTACGGGTTATCTCCTCCTGACGGTCCGTATGACGTGTAAGCTGGCTGCGAGTTGAGCGGTTGACGCTGACCCGCCTGCTGGCCAAAGTAGTTCCGCGGATGGGGGTTGTATGGCTGCTGCCGCACGGGCATAGTGATCTCCTGGTAGCCGTGGCGACGGTGGCGACGCGAGTGCATAATGTAGCACGACAGCGCCACGAGCATGATCTCTAAAGCCACAATGACGAACACGAAGACAGCCACGAGCAGTGACTGGTCGTTCACCCACGAAATCATCCGCGTCTCGCACGCACACAGCATCGTGTGCTCCGTCATGGCGTTGCTGAGCGAGAAGCTTGGGCCTGCGCAGCGAAGGAAATTGCTGGCGGTCCGCAGCTGTCGGTGGCCAATGGGGCAATTCTCCTCTACGAAGAGCGCGAACCAGGCGAACTCTTGGTTGGAGCAGGACGCAATTAACGGCTGGCTGCGCGCACCCGTGAGGTCGATGTCCACGTCCAGACCACACCCGTAGTACACGTATTTAAACCTCTTGTTGATCCAGCGCAGCGTCGCCTGGTCTGCAGGGGCCAGTACTGACAGGTCGAAGTTGTGGCTGGCTACCTCCACGAGTGAGCTGTGTACGTGGGTCAGGAAACCAGCTAACGACAGTTGCGCGACCACCGAGACGAGTACAAGGATGGCGTATGGGAAGAGGAACACTTTGCTCTCCCATTGGGCGCCACAACAGCCAAGTAACGCGATGAGAATGATGAGCGTGCCACACATGATGACTGACGAAGCCACGCCGCCATCTGAGAACTCGGTGAGTGCTGGTAGCGACGCCATATAGCCTGCAATAGTGAAATTATACTTGTTAGATCATATCGGGTGTAGTGAAGCCAATACGGCGGCTAGAGAGCTCAAAGCTGCATGAAACAGATGAACGAACCTCCGATGGACACGAGTACGGAGCCTAGCAGCAGAAATAGCACATTTGTAAACACTAGAATGCTGCGGGACAGCGAGCGCCAGGCATGCATGATTTTCGGACGATTGCTCGAGATCTAGAGCGCGCTACGACACGAGACGAGTGTGTAAAGAAAGCTGGTACTGCGGCACAGGACGCGGGAGTATCAAAGACAATAAAGAGCTGCACAGATGCAAGGAAGCGACCTCGAAGAGCTCGCGACGGGGTCTGTTTCGTGGCTTTGAGTACCTTTGGCTTCTTGGGAGAGAGTGGGTAAACGTATTTGGGTGAACGAAAAAATGTGATTGGCTGATAATGTTTTTACTGATTTTATTATTTTGATTTCTTTTTGTAATCAGAAAAAACATTGTGAAATGGGCGGTCGCATGTCGCAATCGGCGGCGCCTGTCAAGACCTGGGGTTCGCCCGATGAGAGCCAAGTGATAGTAGACGACATTAAAGAGCTGAAGCAGGCTGTGCACGATGAGATGGAACTCATCGGCTGCGGGTTCCACCAGCGTCGAGTGGTCACGTAAGACACGAACAAATCTAGAGTTTTTTATTGAATTAAAAACAAATATTCAGATTCTTATTTGTGGTATGCAGTATCCTAGGTTTCGGAAATGTGGCAGATGCAGTGGAAATTTTGGCAATTGGCTACATTCTGACCGTTTATGAGGACACAGAAGGCAAAATGACTCCATGGGAATCGAGTACGTGGATTATATTATATCTTTTTTTTACTAAATAAGTTCAAGTTATTATAAAATATTGTATATTCTAGGTTTGCTGACGGCTGCAGTGTTCGTTGGGATGTTATGTGGAGGTCTAGTGGGTGGTGTAGCTGGTGATCTTTACGGTCGTAAACCAGTTTTACTAACAACGCTGGCCATTAATGCAATCTCTGCATTCCTGTCGGCTTTTTCTCCCAATATTTACTGGCTCATCTTCTTCCGAGCTATGGCTGGAGTAGGAGTTGGTGGAGTTGTCGCCGCTCTCTTCGCTCTCTGTCTGGAGCATGTGCCAGTGTCAGCACGAGGACGTTACGTCACTATTTTGTGTGCATTTTGGATGGTTGGAGCGGTGATGACAGCAGGGACGGCGTGGATTATGCTGGGTAAATTCAGCAATGGTGATCGGATACTGGAGCTTTCGTGGCGTTGGTTCGCTGCAGTAGTGGGGTTGCCGTCGTCTACATGTTTCTTGTTGACGTGGTGGTATGTTCCAGAGAGTCCACACTTTTTGGCTAGTAAAGGGGACGCACAAGGGGCGACGTCAGTACTGCAATATATTCACAGTGTGCATCAAAGCGGTCGATACATTCAACTACAATTCTCCAATACTGAAGGTACTGCAGAAGATGAAAAGGATACGAAGATGAGACGAAAGATGCAAGAAGAGAATTTGGATACTGACGACTCAGCCGAGTCAAACCCACACAGTACTGTTTGTAGTCGTGATAGTTTACGAGTTGTCGCGCGGCTGTTTGAAAAGCCGAACGCTGGACCGACATTGCTGCTTATGTTGTGCGGGTTTTCGTTAAGTTTCGGCTCTTACGGACTGTCAACGTGGATTACCAAGCTGTTTGAAAGTGCTGGTCTTGCAAACCCATTTGAGAATGCATTCCTGTTTGCCGGTGCCAATCTGCCAGGTAACATTGTCAGGTGTGTTGTATTGTGGACTAATTCGTGGATAATCGTGCTCTAAAACCTGTATTTTAGTCTGTACCTGATAGATATTATTGGTCATCAACGCCTTCTATCCGGGGCGATGTTCACTTCAGCTTTCTGTGCGTTACTATTTGCTTTTAATGTTGAGGGTTCAAAGACAATCATCGTGTTAGTCTCTTGCCTATTCAACGCGTGCACTACGGCAGCATGGAACGGAGTACGTTTATATCTACGTTAAGGTATGATGATATTGGTGAAGTTACTAACTTTTACTTGGTAATTATGCTTTAGTTCGGGGTGCTTTCGACAGAAAACTTTCCGCAAGAGCTTCGTACAACAGGCATCTCGGTCGTAAACTGTTCTAATCGGGTAGCTGCTATCACAGCCCAGTTCGTAAATGGATTTCTCATGGGACCTCCACCACATCTAGAGGCTCTCTTGCTTGTCACGACCACTGTTATGGTGTCAGGTGGAGTCGCTTCACGTTGGATTGTACATGGTAGAGATGATGACATCGATACAGTCATCAAAAGCGACAATGGCGGAGATTTGGAGGCAAATGTACAAGAATCTTCGAGTTTAAATGGCGTGGAAGATGAAGGAGAGAATACAGGTCTTATTCGACATGACGTACGTCTCCATGAGAAGACGAAATCGCCAAGACGAGAGACAAAAGATGGAGACAAAACGAATGTCAAACGTTTAGTACAACGCGCAACTGGTGAACGACTTGACTCGTCAGATTAGCGTTTTTCTTACAAAATCATGGTGGAAAAGCACTCGAAAAATGACAATTAAGCCTATCGAAACGAACAATAAACAGTGTACACCAAAAATAAAATATAGCCCTGGTAGCAATTTAACTGAACCACCAACATTCACAGCCCGAAAGCAATAGTATTGTATTCAGCCTGTAGCGTCCACTGTCCCCAATTTAAATAGGGTGTAGGTTGTTAAAGTGAGGTTATTGTGAGAAGATGAAGTGAGATCTTACGCCAAGATCTCTACAAGATATAGGTGGTCGGGAAAGCCCAGCATTTCAAAGGAAAGCGCCTCTCACTTTCAAATTCTCAGACTTGAGAAACTTGAGGTAAAAGTGCATGGCGTTCACTCACCTTCAAATGCTGATAGGAGTCGGGATATCTTTGGTGCTGGCCTGTCACTTTTTGGTAGTCGACGGACTGTCCGCCGTCATCATTTACGAAAACGAAATGTGCTCGGGTGCTCCATCTCTGATCATCTTTTCGACTGACTCGTGTCAACTACCGCCCGATACTACCAATACCTCGTGTCAAGCGAATGGTTCGCAGTTTTCAGTGTCGAGTTGTCCCGATGACTACACGGAATATGCAGCGAAGATGTTTGGTCCAAACAATCCATATACGATTGAGCAGGCCCCTTATAATTACCCGTACTGGAATTGCAGGGTTCAGTACGTCAATGCTGGCTCTGCAGACGCCGTCTGCCACACTAATCCTGTTGACAACACCAGCTTTCGGTCTTATATCGATGCCAAGGGAACGATACTTCTTATAAAGTATGTCGACGCAGCCTGTATGATCCATCATTGTGGCATGTTTTTTTACACATTTGAATCTTTTGACTGGGTTACGGCTTACGGACCTCGCGGAACTTTACCCCTGGGAAAACTCAATACCGTTGCTGTTTACGAAGATAATTCGTGTTCTGCTCCTGCAACTTTCATGACTTTTACAAACGAAGAGAGCTGTACGCCTCAAATTGACCATTACAATCCTGTCTGTATGGAAGACGATACTGTTTCTGACTGTACACAATATATAGCAGGAGGTTCGGACGATATCGGAATTATTGACGAAGCATTTGGAAATTATCCACATCTGATCGTGGAGAAATATGTGTGGTGTGATAGGGTGGACATGATTACAGATATTAAAGTCTACAGACTGGACGAGAACTGTTATTGTAATGCAGCAGGAACTGAAAGTCACAAACTCACACTTGGTCAGTCAATAAATATCACGACGTACACTGATGCAAACTGCGTCAATGTAGCCAACCAAATTATAGTGGATCGACGAAGAATACTAACAGGTGAATGCGTAGCTGACGACAGGAAAGTCATCCTCAATAGCGCTCGGCCCGCATTTACGTTTCGTGCAATCTATGAGGATAGTACGTGTTCCGGTACTCCTTCTCAACTCACATTTACACCTGCATATTCGTGTGATCCAGTCCAGAATGAAAACCAGCCGTGTGAATCAATTGGAGATTCGCTGTTCTCGTTCTCTGGATGCACTCACGATTATTCATTTTTTTCCTCGACTGCATTTGGTGCTGACACTCGATTTGTGATGGAAGAATTGTTCCTCTGGGAATGTAATAACGTTGGGATCGTGGTCATGTACTTGGCAGATAATCGCTGTCATGCTGATTTGGATGGTTCCAGCAGTTTCCAAGCTAGTATTAACGCTGTTAACCCGCTCGTTTTCAATTCTTTTTACGAGAAAGGCTGCATTCCCTGGAATACAAAAAACACTGCTATATTAACGCTAAATGAGCTTATATCACCGAGGTGTATGTATGACGACTGTAAGTTCAGGGACAGGTTGTGCGCTGTGGTCGGCGACTGCGACAACTGGGGGATGTGTAGTAGAAAATTGTCTGTTGGTGGACAAGGTAGTTCTCTGCCTGTGGGGAATAAACTTTGTATGCAGACAATTTCTGTACACCTCCAGCAGTTTTGGTGACCCTCTCTAGCAAAATATCGTGTACACCTCAAAATAACCATTATGACCCAATTTGTGTGTATAATGGGACCTTAAACTCTGTTTCTGATTGTACTCAATACTCCCCAGGAGGTTGGGATGATATTGGGATTATTAGGGATTCGTTTGGTGATTTTCCCTATCTGGTAATTGAGACGTATTTGAGGGTATGGTGTGGAAACAAAGATGCGATTACAGATGTGAAAATTTACAGATTAGACGACAATTGTTATCTCGACGCTAATGGGACAGGAAGTTACAGGTTGTTCCTTGGTAGTTCCTTGTCAGTTACAAACTATGCAGATGGAAATTGTAGTGAAGCGACTTCTTCAATTACAGTGGATCGGTCAATGTTAACTTCGAGTTTGTCTGGGAACTGCATTGACAACAACAAAAGGTACTTCGTTGTCAACACAAAACCTGTTTTCACCGCTCTAGGCATCTATAAAGACAGTACATGTTCCGGTACTCCATCCCAGATCATTTTTTCTCTTGATTTTGCGTGTCACCAACCAGTTATAAGCGAATCTTGTCACTCTTTTGGAACTTCACAGTTCTCGACGGTCATTTGCACCAATGATTTTAACGAACTCACAGCTACACTGTTTGGTACAAATAACCCATATGTGATTGAGCAAGCCTCTTCCAGTTGGAGTTGTAGCACTGAGTCTGTGACTACGTATTCTGCAAATGGTTTCTGCCATTTCAATCCTATCGACGGTACCAGTTTCCGAGCCAAAATTGATCCACAAGGGACACTTCTTTTTTACAAATATTCTGACTCAGCATGTGTTAACAACCGAGACGCAGCTTCCTTCTACCAGTTCGCGCTTCAGGACCAGTCGTGTAGGTCTTACGAGTGCAACCTTTTACCATCACTTTGTTCGCGTCAGGACTGCAGCTTTGCGTCTTTATGCACAAGATCAATTTCAGTTGGCGGACCATTTGGAGCTCCACCATCTGGAAAACTCAGCGTCCTCGTCGAATTTGAAAATGATTCTTGCTCTGCTCCTGCAACTTCCATGACTTTTACAAAGGAACAGAGCTGTGCGCCTCAAATTGACCACTACAATCCTGTCTGTATGAAAGACGGTACTGTTTCTGACTGTACACAATATATTGCAGGAAGTTCGGACGATATCGGAATTATTGACGAAGCGTTTGGAGATTATCCACATCTGATTGTGGAAAAATACGTCTGGTGTGGGTTCGTAGACACCGTCACAGACGTTAAAGTGTACAGACTGGACGAGAACTGTTACTCTAATGCAGCAGGAACTGAAAGTCACAAACTCACACTCGGCTGGTCGATCACAATCACAACCTACACTGATGCTAAATGCTTGAATATAGCAACTGAAACTACCGTGGGTCGACAGACAATTCTAGCGGGTGGATGTGGAAATGGGGACGAAAAATTTCTTGCTAACGCACAAAACGTCTTAAAAGCCATCGCAGTCTTCGAAGAAAGCAAATGTTCGGGAACTCCGTCACATATTTCATTTGTTCCTACATTTGGATGCCAAAACGTAGTACAAGATTTCGTGAATGGACCTTGCGAATCGATTGGAAACTCCCTGTTCTCCATGTCTAGCTGTACCAATGACTACAAATCTTTTGCGGTACTGATGTTTGGAATCGATTTTCTATTCTTGATCGAGGAAGGGTTTTCCAACTCATTTTGTATGGAACCTGGGGTCATTACAACGTACTCAGCGGATGACGTTTGCCACATAAGACCAGGCGACTCCAGAAGCTTTAAAGCTACCGTTAATTCAGCTGGGCAACTCGTTTTAAGCACTTTTGACGACTTAAAATGTGAAAACCGCCGAAATACAGCTATACTATTTAGCTCGCCCTACTGTTTGCCCGAGAGTTGTGACCTCATCCCTCTGTGCTCGCTAGATATTTGTTACTCTTCGGGATGCAGTAGAAAACTTTCGATTGGAGGAGGTCTAGACCCTGGAGTGAACGTCGTCAATTCCGCTGTTACGGTGTTCAAAGACAAATCTTGTACTGTCCCCATTCAGATCGTGATAAAGAAACAATTGTCGTGTTCACCAGTATCAAAATGCAACGCGTTCTTGTGCTGTCCCCATTCAGATCGTGATAAAGAAACAATTGTCGTGTTCACCAGTATCAAAATGCAACGCAGTACCTATATTAGGAACAACATTGTACCAAGACCACGCGTGTGTTGAGGACGTTGCTGCATTTTCGGAATCCCGATTCAATGGTGTACCGTACGTGATTATGGAGCAATACAAAGACAGATCGAATTGCGAGACACAGAAAAGAATTGTCGTTTACAAGGCGGACGGTATGTGCCACAGAGTCGCGGATGGTACCAGTTTCAGAGTCTTGCCAAGTTATGGTGGCTCGATCACACTTGCTTTTTACCCAACAAAGTCTTGTGACAATAATGAGGCAGAAATCGTCTCTATTGGAATCAAGTACTTTAACACGCGTGCCTGTTATAATGGAAATATGAGATTGTACGGGGATTTGACTGCCCTTCCTGGCCCGGCGCCAATTTTAACGCCAACATGCCCAACGTTGACTCCAGCTCCAATTCCGACTACATCAACTCCAATATCTTCAGTGGATATTGATCAAAAGACTCGTGAAGAGATCATGTTTCCAGCGTGGCTTTGGGAACCAACACCTCGTCGGATATTTCAGGACGCTTAGTGTCTACGTTAGTTCTATATTCGAATCGTTTCTATCCTTTTTTCTAACTTTTTCTCTCAATATGACATCTTGTTCATTCTACTTCATGCGATATTAATATTATGCATTCCTTTGGGCTTTTCAGATTCTCTCGGATATTTATTTATGTTGTATATTATTGTGCTTTCTACTCAAAATTTCATTGCGGAATCAATAATCTTCGTATTAGAAGGGTTAATCACGCAAGTATATACAATAATCTGTAAACTTCACTATTAAGTACGAATTAGAAGCACTAACGTTACCACCAAAATCATAGCCATTTTGCAGAACTGCCCACAAAATTGTGTGATTGGCTAAAATCGAGGAAGGCACACCCCCGACAAAAATATCACAAGTTTTCTACCCCGCTGCAAAGTCCTGGCCAATTTTAGCTATACTCACCCGTACTGATCTGTCTTAAGTTGGCCTCCAAGACCAACCTCACAACCTGCACTCAACCTCGCGTAAGTCACGTTTAGCCCCGTGCTTATTTTTTGGTAAATGCCTGGCTAGTCTTGACGTCAAAGTCGGTCATTACATCAGTTGA
>JAIKVB010001323.1:0-13804 GCA_024679045.1 Phytophthora brassicae
TACAAGTATAATCTTGACGGAGGAGTACTTCGTAAGATCAAGATTCAGTGGTTGCAACTTCTTAACGAGAATGGCGATAGCTCGGCCCTCATTTGAGAGATAAGGACGGTGTACAAAAATTCTATGAAAGACGCGCTTGCTGCGGAAGCAGTTGATGATCACCTCGCGAGTAATACCGAGTTAAAAATACTGATGGGCGAACTACGATTTATGGTCGACGCCGTCAAGTCTTGGGATCAGATCGATGATACTATTGATAACCTCAAGCTGCCGACCTGGTCCGATCCAAGTAAGATCTTATTCATCTGTAACATTTATGAAAAACACCTTATCAAGGGTATTGAGGCATTCTTGAGTGGCCGAGTGACGTTTGTCAAGTCTATCTACTTCATGTATGCTCCACTTACCGAAGAATTGTGCGATTAACTTATGAAGGGGATGCAATCAAAAGACGGCGGCTGGATCATCCGAGGCAATCCCGCATCGATTAACAACTTAGTATTTACCGGCGGCGCTGCTCGCAAGCAACGCAGTACGAAAGCAGCCGATATTAACCTATCGGCTTTTATTAAGGTGTGATCAGTGGCAGAGGTCGGAATTAAATATGGCAATTCAGTAATATATTTATTTTCCCACTAAAAATATGTATTATTGGATTTGGCCGACTCCAATACAATATATACATGTACTTGGGCAATACTTGACAATAAATATGACGTCGCTGCACATCGATCCAAATGGATCCGATGTCCGTATGACTGCGTCGTTCTGTAGCGTACGCAGATGAGATTAACATTGTATTGAAAAATGCCATGATGGCGTGTTCCTCTCGGGTTTTCCAGTAGTCTTCGTCCAGATGATGTGATGGGAATCACACGCACCTTAGCTTAGAGGAAGCGTAGCTTTAAACCTTGACAGACGCCTTGCGTCTCTGTCCGAAGATAGCCGAAGAAAACCCCGCTTTCTTATAGTTAATTAGGAAGCCCTCCCAATTAACTTGCACACTTGTAGGTTAGATTTAAACTGAGTATATTATTTCAGTTGTTATAAAAGAAAGTACTGTAAAACTGTCTAGATAGTGCCCTCTTTATAAGCACCAATCAACAATGAGTGGAGAAGACTTGTGACTCTCATAAGTATGAACCGTACTTAGGGGGGCAGATAGGTATCCCATAATTACTGAATAGCCCCGACTTGAGGTTTTAACCCATCAGGTGAAACACCTCAATGTATAAACACACACCAAGTTTGGTCACAATCCAACTGTCGGGAATTGGACCCCGTTACAGATGATATCGCTTTCGAATCACTTGCATCACTTGGCTCCGAGTAATTGCTCGAACGTCGCCGTCTATCGAGTGGAGCATCTGAAATGCATGACTAATCTGGAGAGCAGCGTGTAGGTCAGCGAGTGGTAAAAATCCTAAACCGCCATTCGAAGTAGGCGCGTAGATTAACTTGTTTGTGGCAGATCTTTGTAGTCGCAATAAGCACTTAATCCTCGTGATTAACGAACGGTCAAATGCCTCGAGCTGCGTTTTTGGCGAGCGGACATGTTGGAGAGCGTACTCAAGCTGGGGATAAATGTACGTTTTGATCGCCTTGAGCTTTTGTCCGAGGGCCAGATCCGATCGAATCAGTAAGTTAATTTCCTGTTGCATCGACGCAAGCTTTTCTGACAGTTGAAATTGGTGGCGGCTGTGAGTCATGCCGTCTCCAGTCCCCAGATACGTGTAGCCTTTATCCATACTAACTGTCGGTATCTCGTCAACTTGGAGTCGTAGTGTCACGGGTCGATAGTTCACGCCAGGTCTTGAAGGAGGTGCAGGCTGATAGAGCGCGCACTTTAAAGGGTTTACATGGGGTGTGGTCCATCGAAACAACTTATCCACAACCGCGTGAAGTTGACGAATTTCATCTACCGTCAAGCTAAACGCCTTCAAATAGTCAGCGTAGGCTGTGCATGTTAGGGTCAAATCCTGTCCCAGAGGTACATCTGCATCCTTGACGGCTTGCAGGGCTGCCAGGAGCGGCGCGATGGCTGCAAGAAAAAGGTATAGGCTGATGGGGCACCCCTGGTAGACTTCTTGGGGCTGCTGAATGGGTTCTGTCGTGTCAGAGTCCGCTGGGTTGGTGATAACGTAGAAACTGTCCTTGTAGATGTCCTGTAATATGCGCAGAATAATCGACGGCCCTTTCATGCCCGCAAGAACTCGCCACAGCAGATCTTGTGGTACAGAGCCAAACGCATTGGCCAGGTCATATCATACAATGTAGATCGGCTTTCCTAGTCGCCGGGCTTGGTCCAAGAGGGAGGTTGCGACAAAATTATGCTCGTGACATCCGTTCATCGCCGGAAAACCCTTTTGACAAGCAGGGAGTCGGTCATTTCGCTCGAGCCACCGACTGAATCTTCGGGTCAGAATTCCCGCGTACAACTTGTAAATTGCAGATCGTAAGCACACTGGGCGCCAATTCTCGGGCCGTTTTCGATCTCTACGCTTATAGATAAGTCGTACCGCACCAACTTTTCAGAGTGCCGGAACTTTACCATGTTTCCAGCAGAATCCAAACGCTTCATGCAAAAGTGGGAGTAACTCAAAACTGAAGGTCTTGTAAATGGCATATCCGACGCCGTCCAAACCAGGGCTTGAGGCCGCATTTACACGTTGAAGAATGTCTTCAACCTCGTCTGTCGTGATCGTTCCGTCAAGGCATCTAGAGCATGGGAAGCAGAAGCATAGTTTTCAATGATTTCCCGAAATTGCGCACCAGCCGCGTCGTAGTAGTCGAACGTATGTCGCGGTGCAGTTGATCCTGCAAAAAACTCGTACAGCTCCGATTCTGATATGGGGCATCGGGTCGGGTCAGCATCAGGCTGCTCACTTTTAATAGCGGTTGGGGTTCGGGCCGGTTGAAGTATCTCCTCCACACATTTACGCTCCCGATGTTTAAAGCGTCGGCGCACTCCTACTCGAGCTTTGGCACGACGAACGCGTACAAAGCGTCGACGAGCACGTCGTCTCTGTCCAGACGTCATATCAGGTTGTCTTCGAAGTTCAGCGAGAATGTTGGTCGCGTCTGTCAATTTTCCCGTAAATTCGTGTTCACGTGACCGTTGCTACTCTGTTTCCGTCTTTTTGTCGACGCTTCTCCTGTTGGTTGCTAATGGCTCGAGCGTATTTCCTGCTGCTGGGTCCTGGGGAATCGTTGTCGTTGGTGTCGACCTTGAAGCACCAACACCAGTTTTGGCCAAATAGGGCGCTAGCACGCCTCTCAAACGGTATGGCACTGCAGTGAGGTATCGTTCTCCTGTAGTCCAGTCTGGTGCATCACGTATTAGAGTAACGAGGTCCGCGGCGAGAGATTTGACAGCATCTCTAGCTTTCCCACTCCTTGTCATTCAAGTGGCGAAGACGAAGTGGTTTCAATCTAGCTGGCACTGAGCTGGGTCCAACGGGCGGGGCATCGAAAATGTTCTCACCGTCGAGACGGGAACGATCGTCGGCGTCCGTGATTCCTGCTTGGCCAATTGTTAGAGATTCGTTAGTACTATCGTCATGATCACTGCCATAATCTCGGAGTCTGGCATTTCCTCCTGTAGTAGGAGTTGGTGAAGGAATTTTGGTGCACTCGGGGCTGTTAGTCACATGAGTCGCGCACTCCGTTTTTGATTTCCCAGTGTGATGGCGAGATTGGCTTGACGGTCCGCTAAATCGTTTAGCCTTCGGTCGATATGGTGGATACTATACGCGTCGAATTGCGCCAGGAGGTGGCGCGCTTCGTCTCGCCGTCTGCGGAGGTGGGGAGCTTGGGCAGCATATTCAACAGCTATTTGTTTAGTTACAATCTTGCTGTCGCCTTCAATATGTAGGCGCCGAGCACCATGTGCCAAAGCAGCACGCAGTCCCACCAGTAAGCCTTCATCCTCGGCGACGTTGTTTGTAGCGTCTTGTTCGGCAAGGAGATATGCGCATTTCCACGTTACATTGTTGTTTGGACTGGTCAACAGAGCCCCTGAGCCTGCGCTATTTCCTCGTTTTCGTGAGCGTCGCGGCACCGTCGTATTGAAGTAGCCAAGCCGTGTTAATAGGCGAACGTGGGTCTTGACGTTGTTGAGCGCTTGTGTCGGCGGAGTCGGGGCCAGTTGGTGCTGTTGGCGGTTCAGGGTCCTCGGCTTCTATTTTTTAAGTTCCACGGCTTCGATAGGCCCTGGGAGCAGTCCCGTCACGGTCTCTTCAAAGTTATTTCGTCCGTGAAGTAGCTCGACTGCTGTTGTGGGAAGCATTAGCGCGTCATCATCTTGGAGTTCAGAAGCAGGAGAAATCCGTCGGCGCTTACTGGTTGTTGCGACTTGCTGATAGTGTTTACTAGCACTCTTGCAGGGCAAATCGTGGCCAGGCGCCAGAATAGGCGCTGACATACTGGGTGTCGAGCATGAAGCCTTCGGCTTCCGCACCGGGTTCACAGTGATGGTGGCGTTGGTGCCACCGGATGATGAGCAGCCTAAAGCTGTCTCTATCTCCGAGGCAACCACGTTAGCAGACAATAGGGTATTTGGTTTTAGTCTGCATTGTTTAGCGTGTTTTGTTCCGCAGCACGCGACGGGAAGACTGCACTACAATCCCAACCACCTTGAAAACTATCTACAAAGACTGCTGCGCGGTGCCGTGATGAGCGGTGGCGACAAAGTTAGCCGAAGTGGCGAGTCGAGTACGTGCAAAGCGTGCACTTGAAGAGGCTCGCGTCATGAGCAAAGAGGCACCGGATCGTGATGGCTGAGGCGTCGACTGTGTTATCGGTAACTCTCGGTCGCATGACGCTTGATCAGGTCCTTTTCCAGCGCAAACGTCTTGTTGAACGACTGGTGCACGGCGTGCAGCGTCTCCAGGAAACGTTCCTGCTTCAGTAGGGGTATTGTGGCGTGGAGAGCTACCTGTTGAAGAGTTGGCTGTGCTCGCGTCTTGTTCCTCGGAGGTGACCACTGCGCTCCCTGACCACGTCATAGCCAGGGTTTCCTAGAATACTACTGATATTTTATGGGTCCCATTCTCGAAAATAAATAATTGACACGGGCTTAGAAAGACACAGAAATACATTATTGCCGCATGTGCATGTGCAAAAATCAATAACTGCAATATTTCTTCATACTTATTGTCGTCGAGAATTGGTGCGAAAAAGACGTCGCAAACTTGTTTCTTGGCATAAAGTAGCGGACTAGGGTTCGGGGCGAGAGCAGTGCGTCCATGGGGAATATTTTCGAAGTGATGTGAGTCATTTTGTACGGAAATATGTTGCTACAAGACTTTTGCGATGCTCGTGTCCAAGGTTTGCGCCGCAATTTCATTGATCAATATCTTATATCTCAACAATCTGATTGGTAGAAAATTTTCAGGCGGGGGTCAAAAATCAATTATGCATACTGATACAAAGACAAAATACTTTATTGTAGGGTAGCTTCAAAATGCGCAAAATACATTATTGCACCCGTATGTATGACAATATATTGAACAATTCATATATTTTTAAGAAACCCTGGTCATAGCATCGTGCCACTCCGTGTCATCTTCCTCCTCGTCCTCGTCCAGCGGGTGCGCAGTTGACATCCATTCGCATCGAACACAATCTTCCGGGTGGACGCCGTGCTCGTAAGGGTGCCATCAATCCGCTCGAGCTCCTTGATCTCCTTGGGGGGCTCGAAAGCTTGGCATCCAGGATCCTTCGTCTCGTTCGTGAACTCCTTGGTTGTCTTGGTCGGCGCTTTAGAAACAAAAGTAGAATAGAAGGTACTATAGAAATGATCATGTGTATGTATGGTCTTGCTGACCTACTCGGACAATATCCAAGAGGGGCCAGTCCGTAAAATCCAAGTTAGACAACTTACTCACAGGAAGCGAAGCGAATCAAAACTTGCCTATTCCACACAGGTCATGTATTGACTTAAAAGTGATAACTACTTGGTAATACACCACTACAACACGGGATCATTTCTATAGTACCTTCTATTTTCAAAAGTAGACAATCTCAATAGCTTTATTCGACTTCATTCATTGACTCGGGATGCTGGTGGTTGCAGTGCTGGGTTCTCTTTTGGACTTGGTCTCCTCCCTTGATGAACGTCCGCTGTCGCTATTCCAAGGCAGCGTGAGTGAGTGGTGTGATATGAGAAGTTATTGTTTTAATTCATTTCCTTTTTTAACTCTTTTTAGCACCATTTTCCACAATTTTACTTCGAATATTTGCTTACTTCCAGAGTAAAAATCTGTTTCTGACGTAGGAATAAAAAATTTCTTACGAAGTATTAGTATTAAGGAAGGAAACTGGACATCACACAATGTACAACAAAAGTCCGTTTTGCAAAGGCGTTATGGTCTAGCGAAATACTACTCACTCAAAAACCTCCGACGTAGTAAGTGATGTGTTAATTATTAGGATTGGCATGCAGCCAATTCTTACCCTATCAGTGAGTTTAGCTGATTTGTTTTTAGTTTCACAAACCACCTTTACAGACACTACGAGACTTGTCCTCGTGAGGCCGGAAAAGAACTTTCCAACTGGTTCCAGCTGCGGTATTCATGTCTGGTAGATCTCATTGACCAGCGTACAGATTCGCTACTTCGTTCGCCAGCTTTGGAATCATCTTCCCGATACAATTAAGTTCAAATGTTCGCGATTTTCCTTCACCACCTTCATTAGTGTCCATTTGTTACTATCACGAATAGTATTACCATCACGTAGTTCTTCTCTCTGGCTGTCAACACTTCCTTTCAGACTTTGTATCATCGATTCTTGGCAGGCCAACACGCTCTTTACTGTTTCAAGTATCAACGTATTCGTCATAACAACCTCACTCAGCGCTTTCAACTTTAGTTCGTAAGATGCAGCAACTTGGTCTGTAACTGAACGAACAAAGCTAATTTCTCTTTCCAAATCGCGCGTTTTTGACTCCATCACATCAATTCGTTTCAGTGAAATCGGTTCCAGCTCAAAGCTGTAGATCACTTCACGTTTCTTCCCCATAACATGAATATTTGCCATAAGACATAGCTGTTTCGCATCCGATTTAAATCGTTTGAACATGATGGGAGCGCTTTCCACGTCGTCTTGAGCATTCTTGACGATCAAGCTGTGGAAATACTAGGATACAGTGGATAATTTGTGAGTTAAGGCCAAGTGTAGGCTTTGGTCATGCACATGCCACGTAATCCACCGCGTTAGCATTTGGAATCCCATTTGTGTAATTGATGAAGTCGTTTAGACTCAATTGCTCATTGCACCTGCACACATGTTTAATTAATTGCTACCACAAGACGATGTTGTTTAAACGAACTTACCCTTGTTTCTTGTTCTTACACTGCTCCAACCAAATGCGGAGTTTGCCTTCCCGAAGTATCGGTAGCAGGGTGCAGGGTTGAGGATGCCTTCAAATTCGAGAAACTCGCAAGAAACTGATTCCAAATCGGATGAAAGTGAAATGCTCGCTCTCTCAGGTTCAGCCGTCGTTCTCCTGCTGGTTTCGGGTGCTTTTTGCAACGATGAAGGAAGAATATTCGGTGTTTCTATTCGCCTTGCATATTGCTGTTCCTTGGGGTGAATTTGAGAAATGAATTGTAGTTATGGTGGTAGATGAAGTCGTAAAGTTTCAGGTGATGGAATACGAGTAAATAACTAGATTTGATTTTAAGCTGAATGGGCGTTAGTGTGCCTGATGTCGAACGATATTGGCCTCTTCCATCCATCAAAGTATCAATTTTTTAGGCTTTCAATTACCATGAAATACCGTTCTAATTCTCATTCTTCAATTTACCGTAATGTGCTCAAGTGACACCAGCATGCAGACGCCACTTAAACCCGAAATTAAGTCTAACAAGATCCAAGATCCCGATACAACAGAAACAATGTATCTCAAGTCAACTTCTTCCTCCCCTGAATACATCGCAGAAGAGCTCCTAGAATTCGAAGGTATCACCACCTTCGCACCATCCCCGTCACCCATGTACCGATACTCGATGACACTCAAGAGTGGTAAATTGCGCATCTGGCTCGAGGACTGTGACAGCAAAAATCAATGGTAAATACCTGCAGTTTCGTACTTTGAGTATTGGCTCCTAACATTTCCCTTTCTCTGTAGGTGCACGACACAACTCAGTATGGAGGACTACGTGGATTCGACTAATGCAATCCCCAACGCTACCGCTTCCGATTATGTGACGGTAAGAGCAACTAATTTGCTTTTAATTTGTCTTTTAGCTAATTATGTGGTTTGGTGGGTAACGTTAGTACTTCCATGAGCTGCTGGACGGAGGTCATGACGGTGATGCAGATATCCCGATCAAATTCCTGCGTTATCAGGAAGAAACTTTCCGTCTAGAAGTCACGGTAAAGATCCACGTGATGCGGCAGTCGCGTGTGACAACTTATGTTCTTGACTTAGAACCGATCTCCCTGGAACGGGTCGACGTGCTGGAGGCCAAAATGCGCGACTTGCAAGACGAAATGGAAAAACTTCGTCAAAGTAAAAAGGAGGTAAACGGAGTGAAGGTGAACGGTAAAAACGAGGTAGAAGAGCTGAAGAAGGAGCTCTCAGGTGGTCGTCTTGATCTAGATACCACAATCTCCTTTGAACTGAAGGGAGATAAAAAATTAGGTGCATGGATCGTATGGGGAGCTTCTCACATTGTCCAGCCAATACCTGGTACATACCAAGTGATGGTTACAGTGAACTACCAGGACAACAAAACCAGTTCTGAAATTAAATTGGTGAAATCCAACAAGACCATCATCCAATCTGCTCTTTGCGGTGTCGATGATGCTCATGGCAATTCATCCTCCCTCGTGTGCATCACTCGCGTGGTGAAGGGTGAATTTCTCACTTTGGGGTGTGATGCAAGTCTCAAAGGCTGCAGCTACATTACGCTTGTTCGCATCGGAAACTAACTCGTGCTCTGGTAACAAGATGTCAACCGGTACCTACTCTCGAGTAGGGAGTTTGGGAGTCCCGCCTCGTAAATGCTGGTAATATTACCTTCTTTTTCTACGTCGAAAATGGCCCAGCATAAATACTACATGTACACACCTGAGGGCTAGCTTGAAATTAACACGACAAGCGTGCAGATACTTCCATGTGGTTCACCCTGCTCGGCTCTATTTGTAAATATTCAAAGTATGAACCTTAAATAACATTGAATTTCGTCGATAAAGGACATGAACCGTAGAGAATAACCCTACATTAATGCTTATATTGGCAGAAAGAGCTGCATAACGCCCGATTCATTAGAGGAAAACCCTCGGAACTAAATATGATTGGCTGTGTCAAAAGATAGAATTTTGGGTGTCGACACTTTCATGATATTCATCCATATCATTCTTAGAAATGTATCAAATTTATGTGCGAAAGGGAGATAAGTTAGGGTGCAAAACTATCAATCAAGATCCGACAGTTTTCTCTGGTTTTCGAGCTCACTCCAGGATTTCCTGCTTAAGAAAGATGGTCGAGGTGAATTTCGCTATTGTCGATGGAGAGCCTCCAGAAACGTTGAATATGGGTTTAACGGACACAATTGATGAACTTTCAGTCAAAGTGAAAGAATCCAGAAACGTTGAATATGGGTTTAACGGACACAATTGATGAACTTTCAGTCAAAGTGAAAGAACGAATTAAGTATCAAGGTAAAGCTGGCGACTTGTGACTTTTTCTAACGAAGAAGGACAAGATGGCTTAAAGCTGCCGAAATGGCATCTGTGACGCTTGATGAAGCTGAAACAGCACCAGTATTTTTCGACGAGCACTGCCGAAATGGCATCTGTGACGCTTGATGAAGCTGAAACAGCACCAGTATTTTTCGACGAGCATGGAAACCAACTCAATTTTGAGTTGATGGAGCCTTTATCGTTGATCCAGGATGAAAGATACTTTGGAAATGGTTTGGAATCCGACAGCTCCCTAGTCCACGTCCTGGTGGTTGTTCCGGAAGATTTTGGGAGAAAAAGGCAAAAGACAGAAGGAATCATCGATACCCAGTTGATTATTTCAGATCAGATAGATGAATTCCGTGCAGTTGTTGCAATATTTCAACAAATGTACAGTAAAACTGATCTGGCAACGGGAAAACTGGTGACTACCCCGGATACACTTTTAGGTATCGATTTGAAGAACGGCTTGTACATTGTACAGGAGTATTGGGATCTTCACAATATCATCCAGACCATATTGGCACTTGATGACTCATTCTGCCGAGTTCTTGTGATTGGAAGTCCCGGGATTGGCAAGTCAGTTTTTGGAGTATTTTTGTTGCTTTTATTCATGATTGAGAAGAAGGATGTTGCCTATCGCCCTCTAAACAAACGTATCTGTTTCTTCCATTGGAGCAGCGCGAAAGGCTACGAGATCTCTATGTCCCCACTTGAAGGAAGAAAATACGAGGCTTTGTTTGATGGAAACGATAGCTCAATTTGTCTGCAGGATCCTATATTTCATAAAATGTTTCTGTTTGCTAGTCCAAGTCGTGAAAATTACAACGAGTTTGTCAAAGATAATTGATAAAATGTTTCTGTTTGCTAGTCCAAGTCGTGAAAATTACAACGAGTTTGTCAAAGATAATTGTTTTAAGGTGGTTATGAATCCATGGACGAAAGACAAATGTCAACGATTCGTAGATGCAAGTCACTTGGAAGATGAAGGCGAATGGTTTCATAGATATAATTTTCTTGGTGGGAAGCCAAGATTCGTATTTTCCTTAACTGAAACATTTGAACAGTTGACAGAACGTGTGATGGCAGAAATTCCGTATGAAATGACCCATCTGAAAAACCAGATTCGGGATTACAAACTACAAATTTCGAATGAGCAGATGACGCACATGATTTTTACTATGTACCGCAGTGAATACAATCCCAGTGTATTCGATTTGGGGTATTCGTCTTTGGTAGTGGAAACTATTCTCAAAACTCGCATCCCCTCGTTCGTGTGGACCTCAGCAACGATTTCCTAGTCGCTGCAAGAGAAACAAATTTTTGCTCTGCTCCCAGAACTTGTCTTCGTCGTCTTTGGTAGTGGAAACTATTCTCAAAACTCGCATCCCCTCGTTCGTGTGGACCTCAGCACCGATTTCCTAGTCGCTGCAAGAGAAACAAATTTTTGCTCTGCTCCCAGAACTTGACTTAGATAATTAAACAAACAATTAAACGTAGTATTACTCAAGTACATGGAATTTGTTTGACACAAAAGTTGTCACCTCGACTGTAGGTACTTCTTATTTAATAAAGTACTGCCAGGATGAAGACCCTTTTGGGCTTTAGAACTTCGTAACTACCAGGAAAACATCCTTTTCGCTCCCAAAATTTACTCCAACCAAAACATCAGCAGCATCAACAATGATCTTTCCTGTCAACTTCTATTTGCCTCCGTTCCGCATCGATGAAGACTTTTGATGATTACTCCTCGGCTGCTAAGAAGCCACTGTTTCAAGTAGTACCCATATACTTCAAGCCAAGAAAGTCCAATTGTTGGCTCGAAGCATCGTGAATATACCATATCTTATGTTTGACTTGAAGTTTTGCTCTCAAGTCGTTTTGCTGTGTATGTGCACTTTATGAACCACCCACCCCGAGAGTCGAGTTGCATTCTTCTCCACTTGAGAAGGATTGTGCCGTTCTTAGTCAATAACGTTAGAAAAAGATACAACTGCTGAATATTTATATATCCATCCTCCGGATATGTTTCTGGCGCTTGGGCAGCATTGAACGAGGTCAGGGCGCACTGCTGGCATTTTATGACGGCACTTTCTGCTTATCTTAAAGTGGGGACTTGACAAATATAGCAAGATCATTCCTCAATGTAATAGAGCAATTGGTTCAGCAACGTCATAAATGCACCTTCCAGACACTTTTTCTATGCCTATTGATAAGAAATACGACTGGAGGATGAACCTACCACAGCAACGCCTTCGACGCTCATACTGACAGCTCCAGTCGGTACTTGAACCGCCACTGCTGACGCAACGCCATCCACAGTCTCGCACCTACCGCCAGTTCAGCCGCGCCTCCCGCTCGCTCACCCACAAAAGCGGGCCCAGAGTCAAGTTCATGACGCCCATTCATCGCAACTGTAGGTAATGTGGGAGCTGGGAGACGCGACCTTGCCCGTTGTGCCCTCCTGCTTCGCTGTCGCTGCGTTCACGGCCTACAAGCGCAAGTCAGTCACTACTTACAGCACAAGAGCACAAGAACAAATTGCTCCTACCGCGTTCATCCGCCAGTACGATTCGCTGTAAGCTCCACGTGACTTCGGAAATGATTCTAACGGTACTGCGAATATCTGACCTCCCATACTTTATTCAAGAAACCCTTTTCATTTTATACGGACAGCTATTTATGTTTACCACACCACCTTACATAGCCAGGCCCACCAAATTCAAATTTTAAAACATTATTAACTTCCGGGACAGTCACTTTCTTTCCGTCCTCCTTTCTGTTGGAAATTTGTTGTAAACATCATTGTGGACGAGGATGAGAAGAATGTGTGTATAATTTACAAACTTTCCGCGCTGCTTCATTTGCTCATGAAGATCTTTAATGGTACTTGTACTTGAATAGATGACTTATCGACACTGTAGATTGAGCTTCGATAATCCGACGAGCACTCGGTACAACAAGCACACAATCAATTGTTGAAAGGTTCTTTGTTGGGAGACATAAAGCACCAATTCTTCCTTAATTTCGGATTAGTTTTGAATAAACTTCAAAGTTGCATTAAATGAACGAAGTTGCATTTCGGTTCCAACTTTAGCTCCTTCAAGACATTTTATACAAAACTTGCTGGTGGCAAGATCTTGGACCAGGAAAGATTTCCCAATTTTCTCTCTCGCCACGATTGAAAATTCGGTGCTGAAGTCTGCAACAAAGAGCGAATCTTCTCTTGAGAAAGTGTTAAACGTATTACTGATGATGATTTCAAGACGTGTACGCCAAATAGGAATCACTCGGCTCTACTCATCGCGAAAAAATGAGGAGATCCATTTGTTCATCCAAGAGGCGTTACTCAAAAGTCGAGTCAGGTATTCAAGATGAGCTACATCACAAGGAACCGTAGTCTTCACTTGTCTTGTCAACCGATCAGTCGTTTCGCATGAGAATAAACAAATCTTGGCTTACCACCCACGAGACTAAATCTGTGAACCCACTCGTCTTGATCCTATCATTGACTTGCATCGATGAATCGTTGGCACTCGTCTTTCGCCCATGGACTCATAACAAACTTGAAACAATGTTTCTTTAACTAATTCGTAGTAATTCACAGTACTTGAACTAGCAAACAGATATCCGCTACCATCAGGTTCCGAGACACTTTTTAAACAATTTTTTTAAGGGAAGGATGTCGAATCCAGACGTAACAGAGCATACGACGATAAAGCAGAGAGAAAATGTAGTTTGTCCATTTAAGTCGTGTATATTGAATGGTTAAACAACTGTGCAAAACAAGCACCCCGTTCTGGACAAAAATGATCCTTCAAGTTCCGAGACACTCTAGAATGACCAGTTCTGGACGTTAATGCCTTCACAATTCTTTGTGCACGTCGCGACTCCTTAAGTTCGCAATTGAGCTTTTTCTTTGCAGCAGCGGCCATCTTGGTGGCCTCTTTTTCCTCTAGCTTAGCCAACACTGCATCTGATGTCATCATGCCTCCACCGTGAATCCATTCATCATCAGATTTATTTTTTCTTATCCTTTTGGATCGCGTTATTGATTCTTCAATGCACAAATGGTTTAATGATAAAACACGCACCTCATCTAAATCCAAGCCAT
>JAIKVB010001324.1:0-13792 GCA_024679045.1 Phytophthora brassicae
CACATGTTCCATATAGAAACGTTTCTATTTGTATGGTGTCCGGAGTCATTTGTATGGTGTCCGAATCACTTCCCGTAGCATCAGTCAACTGATCAGCGACGTCTCTTTTAGTCGCGTAAGTGTTGGCTGCAAATTCTGACCATATATTTACACAACTAAATTTTAGAAAGCAACTCGACCCCTTTTGAAATCGAGTCTATCGTTTGGGGTAGTGGTTAAATGTCTCCGTAATCGAACAACATTTTGGGTTTTGGGTGTTTTGGGTGATTGACACATTCGAGCGACCTGGAGTGGTGCGTTCGGCGATCTTGGACTTGAAACAATTCTCTGGCAAAGATCAAATCGAAGATCGGGCCCGATCTTGGATCAGCAAGGTCAAATCAGCCTTTCTACGAGATCTCAGAAATTGAGAAGTGCCTGACATTCGCGGATCTTCTGACTGGACCAGCCAAGAACTGGCACCGACAGTTGAGTCGTACGATTCGATCCAAGTGGAGGGACCTTCTATATACTTTCCAAGTTCAGTACTGTGGTCTTGGAGTGGCAATATTATCACGCTCGGAAAAGATCCGAAGAATCACCTTTGGAATACCTCCGCCGACTTAATGTCACTGGACTCCGAGCCCGTCTGAAAATCAAGGATGGGGCCTATCGACGGGAACATGCGGATCATCTCTTCGAGACTCTCGGGGATCAAGATCTGGCCGATCAACTAACGTTACTCCGGCTAGCAGATGCTGATACTCTGGAGGAAGTACTTCGGGCAAGGGATCGAGCCAAGGCACGTCAGACGAGGTGTCCAAGTATAGACATATGACCTCAGCTGCAGCACCTGCTGCTCCGGCTAAGAGAGCTGTACGGGCGATCCAGATCCAAAATCAGGATCTCGGATCCGACTCGGGATCCGATGGATCTTCCTCCGAAGAAGATCTGCGTCGGATCTACCTGGCTGCAGGTGAAGACAGATCATGTCTTACTGGAGGAGATTCACCTGCCCCAGATCCAGCATATCCTCATCATCGTCAAGAAGGTCGTCGTCAGGATCCGAAGTCTGCGGATCCGCGATCCAGTTGTAGTCGCGACGGATCTGATCGTGCCCGCTGTGTGCACTGTGGATCCCGCAAGCATTCGTATGCTAATTGCGGACGCTGTTAACGTGTGAAAAGTGTCTGAAACTAGGTTATCCGACAGAGAATTGTCTTTTCGTCTGCCGCGGATGTGGAGAACTACATGATATGGAGAAATGCCCGATGGAGGGGTTCTACAATCAGATCCGACAGTGGTACAACCCGACGAAGCATGCCGGGCTACTACCAGAAATGGCGGAGAAGATGTTAACTAGGACGCTCGTCGGGTTTGAACCCGATACGAGTCGAGTGTTCTAGGTATTGCATATATGCACTTGTGAACAAGACATCGGTAGATCACGTTAACAGAAGGTCAGATCTACACGATAATATATGTGAACTTCAAACGAATAAGGCCGCCAAGAGCTTTAAACCTCGTTTACCTAATGATTTCGATAGATCCAAGCGGAGGTGACCTTGGATCTACGACCAGGAGAATCCCGGGGTCATTGGAGACAGCGAGAAGGGGAGAAAAGGTTCCACCCCGGAAACGGAGAGGCAATCCAAGATCTTCCACGCGTTAGTGAGAATCGCCGATCCAGGGATTTGGGATCTTTGAATCTACTACCTGGAGAATCTCGTGGTTACTACAAAGACCACGCTCCTGGAAGGTGGTTCCGCCCAGCCAAAGTGTCTGAAAAGATCAACAATGAAGGAGCAATTTTGCTCTTAGATACTGGTGCCGAGGTGTCCATTTTGGACACCACCTTTGCTCGTAAGGTTGGGTGCCATGTGAATACAAGTAAGAGTCAAGAATGCGTCGGAATCGGTGAGAATGGGTACACTACGGAAGGACGGACACGGATCAAGATTACCTTGTCCGTATCGTTGGTTTACATGTGGTTGGAGATCTGTCTGGGCAAGACGCGATCCTAGGTATGGATTTCATGGTACCTGCTGGAGTTCGGTTAGATCTGGCAGATGGGTCGATCTCACTGCCAGGCGAGAACCAAACAAGATCCCGCTGAGCAGCAGTCGTCAGCTTTATAACGATAAGGTGACTATAGTCAGAATAGGACAATGGATGCAGATCCCGGTTGGGGAAGCACTGGAGTTGTCTCTTCGACTGCGTTCGTCGGATCGGGAGAAGTTGTGGATCGCACGAGGTCCCCACGGGGTGCCTGCGGTTGTAGGGGGACCAGGGAAGACAAGCTAAAACTACAAGGGGATGAGAGGTAGCAATGTGTCTTGCATCGGACCAAGTACCTCTCCTCCATGGGTTGTGTCGGTCGGATCCAGACGATATCTGGAGTGGCACAACCTCGCGCTCATAGCTACTGTGGAGTTCGAGTCTGTCGACAAAACTTGGACTGATGTCGAAGAGGTCCCCATGGTGGAACGACCTAATTACGCAACTTCTCGAGCGATTTTGAGGAGGGTGACGTGCTACCTGTCTCTTGGGGACCTCGCCAACGCTCGAATCCAGATCAAGACCAAGGATTCGAACCGCCAGCGGAAGATCCGGGTCCAGCACTTTTGCCAGATCCAGATCCCGTGGTGGAACCCTTGAAACCCGGTACTGAGGCGGATCCCGATCAGGCAACTCTGTTAGATCCAGATCCCGAGGTGAAACCCATGAAACCCGATACGGAAGCGGATCCAGATCAGGCAACTCTGCCAGATCCAGATCCCAAGGTGGAACCCGTGAAACCCGATACGGAGGCGGATCCAGATCAGGCAACTCTGCCAGATCCAGATCCCAAAGTAGAATCCGATACTAAGGGGGATCCTGTTACGGAGTTGGATCCAGACCAGGCACCATTGCCAGATCCAGATCCTAAGGTCGAGATCAAGATCCAGGATCCAGATTCCAAGGTTGAGATCAAGATCGAGGATCCAGATCCCAAAGTTAAATCAAGATCCATGATTCAAATCCGGATCCCGACGTGACTAACGACAAACTTGACGAAGATCCCGGATATTTCCACGAAGCGGGAGTGTTGTTCGCCGAGACGTCCAAGGAGAGTTAGCAGTAGTACCCGAGATCACCATTACCACTGATAAGGTGGCGATCGAGGATAGCCAAGTGGGGGATATACGATACAATTCGGCTGAAGAGATCGACCGTTTACGTCAGATGATCTGGGAAAAGCAACATCTTCTGATCGGCAAGGGCATCGCGTTACCTCCCGCAGCTGGAGGCGTGATATGTGACATCGACGTTGGCAACGCTAGACCGATCGCCCAGCGCGTACGAAAAGTGGCACCACAATTCCGCGAGAAGGTCGCGGATCTGATGAAAGGTTTACTATCTGCCAAGATCATCCGACATTCCACGTCTCCGTGGGCCTCGCCAATCGTGATTATCATCAAGAAGAATGGAGTGGATATTCGATTGTGTATTGATTATCGATTAGTCAACGTACTTACTAGGCTGATGGTGTATCCAATGCCTCTGATCAGCGATCTACTCGAAGCTCTGGACAAAACGTTGTGGTACTGCTCTCTAGATATGGCCAGTGGATTTTGGGTTGTGTCAATGACGGATCGAGCTCGCGCAATTTCGACTTTTATCACTCCTTTTGGTCTGTTTGAATGGAACAGGATGCCTTACGGTCTCAAGAATGCCACCCAGATCTATCAGCGACTAGTCGACAATGTGCTGTATGGGTTCATGAGGATCTCGAAGTCTGGCAACTCGGAAAATTTGGACGATGTGTTTGAGAACGGAGATCCAGAAGCACCAGGAAAACCCTCAGTGTTAGGCAGCCGATCCTTCATTGACGGCATACTTGCGACAGCCGGATACTGGAATGACTTATGTGATCGGGTGGATGGACTGTTGGAAGCTTGCGACAAATACAATTTGTCGATCAGTGTAGCAAAGAGTTTCTGGGGATAGCAATGGGCTGGAAGCAAAACCTAAGGATCTGAAGGCGTTGACGGATCTTCCGTTTCCGAAATCTCTAAGATCCATGCAATCTTTCTTGGGAAGTTTGAACTATCATAGTCGTTTCATTGAGGATTACGCGATTTATGCTGCTGAACTGTACGAGTTACGAGAAGTGGACTTCGGAGAACTGAGGAAACGTGCCGATCTGGGTAAGATCCTGGATCGCGGATCCAGATGAGAACGACCAAGAATCACCAAAAACGGACTTGATGAGTCTCCCTGCGTCAGAGGAACGATGGTTGCGAGTCAGTAGAAGTTTCGATGATTTAAAGTCTAAGATTGTCAACACCCCAATCATCCGTCACTTTGATTCGGATCGCGAGCCAGTAGTAATTGTATACGCTAACGAATGGGCGATCTCAGCTGCGTTGGTGCAAGAACATGACAGTGTTTATCACCCAGTCACGTTCGCCAGCCGAACGCTGAAGTCGAACGAACTTAATTATAAGGTGGTAGAAAAAGAAGTGATTGCATTGCTGCGGATCCTGGATCTGAATTATAACTCGTTGGTGGGAAAGCGGATCCGGGTCTTGACACGACACTCCACGCTGGCATGGTTGATCAAATCCCCCAGGCTTCAAGGCCGGTTAGGTCAGTGGGCTGCCTTGTTAGCGCCCTGAACGTTAGAGACCGTGAAGTGTACAAAAGGAGAAGACGAGATCCTAGGATCCCTAGCTGCGAGTATCACACCGAGATCCAATGTCGACGAAGCTTTGTTGCTCCCCAAAAAGAACCTCGGCGCCAGATCCAAGTCCCAGTCCCGAGTATCAAAACTGGAGAAGTACTGTTGGTGGCTAGTTTCGACTAATCCGCCCGAGTGAAGCGAGGGGGAGGCGTATATAGTGCGATCCTATGGAAGTTACCAGAATGGACCGTAGTCAAGCCAGATCCGGATACGCGGAAGGAAAGACCGCCAATGAAGCCGAATACAACGGTCTGCTTCTATGCTTTGAGTTACTTAGCGACCTGGATCGGGGACAATTGGTGATCTGCGGTGATTCTAATTTGGTGATCAGGCAGGTAGAGGCGAGATCGCCTGCAAAGCTCTCGGCTGAAATTTGTTGAAACAGAAGACGTTGGATCAACTTCGTTCTTGGCCCATTCATGAGCTTCTGCATGTAAAAAGAGATTGGAATGGGAGCGCCGACAGCTTAGCGAGCGCAGCTCTCCAATGACAACAAGGAGTGATCGTCGAAGAAGAGAACGAACATCGTGATCTAGTCACCCTTAACCGGTTAGACAAGATCCTGGTTGTCAGATCCGAAGATCCAGTGGGACGGGTGTCGCCAGTGATGACCAGATCTGCCACCAGATCCTGATTCAGTTCTGCAGTTGTGAGAGAAGAACCGGTACGGGACTTGAGGATCGAGAGGATCCGACGATCTCAGGATGAGGAGGCGTGGATCGCCAATCTTAAACGATACCTGGCTGGGGATGTAGCGGAGTTGTCTCAAGTCGAAGCCCGATCCTGCGGCGCTATCTCGGCAGATTATGAAGTGGGTAGCGAAGATCTACTGTTTTACTGTTCTCCTATTAAGAAGACGGAGGCGGGTCGCGACGGGTTGATGAGGCTGGTTGCACCCGAAGCCTTGTACCTTGATATTTTACATCATTACTACGCAAGTTTAATGGCGGCCACCAGGGGATCGGCCGCACGTATCAACGTATCCGAGAACATTTCCATTGGAGAGGCCTATATCGGAGCGTCCAGAAATACGTGGCGAAACCGGAAAAGGTCGGCCGACGGTCCGCGGTGAGTCACCAGGGAACATGCAAGCGACGTACCCCTTCCAGATCATAGCGATGTATCACAACTGGATCTGACCGGATCCGAGTATCGACTCTTCCTAGTGGTTCATGTGTCCAAGTTGAAGTTGGTGAAAACGTTCCCCGATCGTCCAGTAACAGGACTAACAGTCGGATCCGATGACCGTTACAATTACGACGAGACTTTACTCCCAGAGGACAGCTGGATCTCAGATCTAGATCCGGGAGAGTACGAAGTTCAGAAGATCATCGACATGTGATCCGGTAAACAGTCCCGATTTGGTCGGATCTACCGTGAATTTTTAGTCCATTGGTGCGGGTATGAAGATCCCAGCTGGACAGATGAAGCCGATCTGAACATAGGTGCTTTACTAAATGAATTATACGGGGTCATTGTGAGCCGCAACAGATTTGGTGCGATGCAGTTTCACGAGGAGTAGTGAGGCGGAGATTCGTCTACACGAGTTGGTCGTGCATAGTGATATTGATGAAGAAGGATCTACAGGGAGGCTGCAGATGGGAAGATGGGGTTGCATATACATATCACTACATGTTATGTCAAAAGGGGAAAACGAAGAGAATGCATTAAAAAGTTAAGGTCGAAGGCGGATCCACTTAGATCCCGATCTCGTTGGACTAATTTGGAAAACTGCCACGATTCAGCAGGAATGGGTTCGCAGATATTAAAGGAGTGGATGCTTCGTGAACGTTCATGAACTTACAATGAAGGTGGGGGTCTGGAAATCCGGATGCAGGTAGTCAGATGTGCGATATTGGTTACGCCAAGGATCCACTTCGTCGATCTCCACCAACGCCTCGAGAAGTGACGTTGCCTCCGCCTGGGGAAAAAGGGGTTCGACAAGTTGACGAGACGAGCTAGATGGTCGGGGTACCAAGTAACGTGGTCGGATCTGGACGGAAAGTGGAGGAAGATGAAATTTAGCAAAATGTCTAGATCACACCACTCCCACATCGCGTTGAAAAGGATCCACAATACCTGCTTCCAATGGCTTCCTGCGTGTCCGCGGCAATTCTTGCGGCTCTTGTAGAAACGCGCCAGCCACGATCCTTCAGGACGCTGGGATAATGGGATAGGGAAGTGGTGCGTGCTCTCCCAATAGGCCTGCAGATATCGACATTCGTGGATCAAGTATTTCTGAAGGAATATACCCAACCAACCGCCCACGGTCACGTCGAAACTCAAAGAAACACCGGTGTTCTCCAGCAGGGCCCAAGGTTCGGCATCCAGCAACGCTTAGATTTGGGTCTCATTGATGAGATGGGTACAATGCTGGCTCTCATCCAGGATGGCATGGGCGACGAGCTGTCGGGAAGCAACCAACCCGATTGAATCGGCGGCGTGGGGAACAGATCTGGTCCAAAGGGATCCCTAGGTCCCAGTGGATGGATAATCGAACGACGTTCGGGGCCGTGCCCTGATACTGACGAAGCCGACGAGTCGCCCTCGTCAGGATCATCGCCGGGACCCCCAGATCCACCGGCAGCAGATCGGGCCGAAGATCCGGTTATAGAAACGGAAGATCTGGGATTGGACGCTGCAGATCCAGACTTACCAGCGGCCGATCGGGTCGAAGGGACAGATTTGGTGGCAGATCTACTCTGGATTTGGAAGGAGTCGACTTCGAAGCGGCGGATCCGGAGGTAGCTGCAGATCCGGCCTTACGTGTGGAAGTCTTGGACTTGGAAACCGCAGATCCAGATCTGGTATCGGATCCAGTGGATCCAGATTTTGCAGCAAATCCTGTTGAAGATTTGGATCCAGATTTGGTCCCCGAGCCTGTGGATCCGAACTTGGGTTGGCGGATCCGGTCTTTGACACCTTGAAGCTAGACTTGGAGATCGTGGAATCAGACTGGGAAACGGTGAATCCAGGTTTCGACATCGCGGATCCAGCTTTAGAGGCAGATCCAGACGTGGCTGTTGCCAAAGAGGTTGGAACCTTAGTTGGAGAAGCTGACTGACGACGTAGGGCCGCTGCTCGGGATTGGGCGAGGGCGATTTAGGTCGCCTGAGCAAAAGCCTCGTCATCGGCTTCCACGTCCTCTTCTTCGTCGTCTTCACCCAGATCTGCGCTTCCGTCATCGTCATCTTCCTGATTATCATCGAATCCGGCCTTCTCTTCCTCGGATTCAGGACCGTCATCATTGATCTCGATGATCTCGGGGTCCGGTGCATCTTCTCCCGACGCGGAGGGACCCAAGTCGTCTAAGGCGTGCGATAGAGTTTTCTTAGCCGGGCGTTTCGGAGGAGATCCAAGAAAGGCCGATCCCGCGTCATCCGACGCAAGCGATAAAGTTCGCCGTTTCTTGGCTGGACGTCTCGGAAGAGACTCAGAGGAGGCCGACCGGCTATGGAGCTTCTTGGGAGTGGATCCCGGAACCCTGTGAATTGCAGGATCCCACAACGGGACCTGGGGATCGCGGATGACTATGCGCGATTCCGGGACGTCGACTGGACGATCCTCAACATGAGGATCGCCCAAATCTGGATTCTGCAGCCCAGCGGGAGTAGGGCGATCCGGTTTGGTCGCGAAACCCGGATATTGGGAAAGCCCGCTTGAAGCGACGTTCACCGCGGTCGCTACGACGCCAGACGTAGTAACGCAATAGCCCAATCCCGCTCGGAGTTCGGACGCTCACTCTCGGACTGACGGTATCTGGCATCCAGATCCGCCAGCTGATGTTGGATGTCGTTGACTGCTTGCTGTGCAATTGCTAGATCGCGACCTGACAGAGCAACATATGTGATTGCCAGGTCGATCAAGTTCATACCACAACAGATACACTGACGCAGATCGGCGAGGTGCGCTTGATCACGAGTCCAGCCGGTATTCACCTGCAACAACTTGGCGCTGACGGAGTCTCGATCAGCTATAGCGGTGTTCCGCGAGGTCAGCATTACATCATGATCCGTCTGGATCCGATCCTTTTCGGCAGAAAGCTGCTGGATCCGATCCTTTCCGCAGAAACCTGTTGGATCTGTCCCTGAAGATCGGCTTGGATCCGATCTCGCTCTTCCGTTAAACGTAGCATCTGGTGCTGAAGATCCACAACTTGAGCAGCATAGGGAGCGGATGTCGGCTCGGTGATTCAATCAGGGATCACTAGAGGTAAAACAGCGGATCCAGATCCACCTACCTCAGCGAGCTGCCGTTCGGTCGCTTGTAAACTCCGGCGTAGGACGTCCGCTACATTGTCCGACGCCTGAGCAACGTGGGTGGCGTCGTCGCGATCCCGTTGGGCGTCCATACACTCGTCTTGGGTCGTCTGTAGATTCTCCGCTGCTTGGACAAGCTCATGATCCAGGCGATCCAGGTCCCTGATCCCTTTCCAGCCGATATTGATTGCCACGATGGGTCAGCTCACGAATTTCAGCGGCATGACGAGCGTTATCCTCCTGGAAGTTGCGGATAGCTGTGTCTCGCTCCTGAGTAGCCCGATCACGTTGATGTTCCAAGCGTTGAGCTTCGGAGAGAAAATTGATCCACCTGAGCCTGTAGAACCTGGAACCGCTGACAATCAGTCTCCAGCTGGCCATCCAGGCTCTCCAACTTTCGCTGTGCGCTGCGTAGATCTGCCTGTTTGTCGTCGCAGTTGGCCTCCAGACGACGAAGCTCGCGAGTCGCCCTGCTTAGTTGCCGTTGAGTGTGCTCCAGAATTGGGAGGGCCGAGTCTCGCGCAGATCGGGCATCCGGAAGATCGAGATTCGCCAAAGGATCCCCACGAGGGAGGCTGCGACCGCGGGACAGTTTCCGTCCACGAGCCGGAGTGCAACGTGCAACACTTCTGCCGCGCGGAGGATCTTCGCCAGGAGGAGGATTCGGCGGAGGCGGAGGGTCCGATCTTCGGCGGCGTCCAGACTCAGACATGGGTCGAAAGAGGCTAGAAGAGATGCTGTACACGCAGTGATGCCGCTCGTCGGCAACAACTACGCGCAGGAGGCGGATGTGGTAAAGCAACCTTTTCGGAAAATGATGGAAAACCAGAGTGATGGACGGAAATGCCGGGTAGTAACGTCACTAGTCTGGGAAAGTACTTTAGGCCCAGACCGAGCTCTGTCTTAAATAAGGAGACGAGACACGAGGACAAATAAGATGACAAGACGGAAGAAAAGCCAAGATTTGGGGAGACGGACTCGACTAAGACGGGATGGAGGAGGATCTGGATCCATCTGGATCCACCAAGTGTCAAGAGGATCCAGATCCACCAACTCTCACAGAAGATCCAGACCCAGCGTGGGATTCGGATCCTGAACAGATCCCAAGATATCATATGGGATAGTCAAGATTTGCGATGGGATGATTACGCCAGGTGACAACAAGTGGACTATCGGTCGACTATAAAAGATATTATAGACACGTGGAAAAGACAGATATAGTCGGTGTGACACCTGTATCAACAAGCGGGAAGATAGGATTTAGTATGGTAAAAGACTTAACAATAAATCAGAACTGAATTTGGCCCTTGAACCACAAGTGTTTTCCAAGCGCCTAGAAGAGTAACTCTCAACATTGGCCACGCGCGTATTGCAAACGGATAGGTAGCTAACTAGCGGTTTAGTGTAAGTCTGGATAATATATTGGCCAGATTTGCCTTACCCTAGTGATCGACCCTCAAGCGCAGATCCCGGATCCGATGGTATTACTACTTAGCCCGAAGATCCTTCAGTCTCTCAACTATCAAGATCACGCTATAGGAAGCGGCAAGTACGCGGAAGAAACACCCCAAGAGGCTTCCCACGGTCTCGGATCCAGTCCCACCACCAGATCCTCCGAGTTCGAGTATTCACTCGGGATCTGGATCCCCAACAGGCAGTAGAGCGAATAGTTCAGCGCTACTCCACCCTATCCCCACGTCCCGCCAGGACGATCAGGAACACATCCCTGGACCTCATCGGAGTCCCGAGAAAGCAGATCCAGCCCACCGACGGGTACACAAGGTGAGAACCTTCAGCAGATCACGGATCATATCGGAGTACCCCCTCCGTTAGTCGGTGTCTGGGCGTGGTTGGGAAGTGGATCCTGTCTTAATCGTATTTTGACGGATCCTGCTACACCACAGGATCATCGCGTAATTCCAATCGCCAGACATCATACATGTGCACAATGACCCGTAACTTGTCCACTTTGTACACAGGGAATCCATGCTGCACAGCCTTTTCAATACGGGTTTCAACTGCAATATGGATCTCCTCATCAGTAGAAATTTTTGCTTGGTTAGTGGGTAACTCGTCCGATTCCAACTCCAACGGGTCAACGCTATTATTATCATCACTGCGGGAGGCGAGCTGTTCCAGCTGCTTGTATACGTCGATACCAAGGGTACCAAGTAGATTTTTCCCCACAATAAATTCATCATCGTCCTTAGCCACAATAAGACACGTCACAGCTTCCGATGGCTGGACGGACCCAGCAGCAATGTGGATTAGGAGATGTAACTGAGTGTAATTTTTGACAATGACTGGATGAGACCCGAATGTCTCAATTTGAATCAGCGTCTCCAGTGCTATTTGCTGTACCGATAGGTCCACCTCTTGGAGCAGTTTCCAATGAGATCGACTGATCACCGTATAAACCGACCCAGTATCTGGGCAATACGGAAGATCAAAAACACCGTTGATTGTCATAATACGAGAGGCTTCTGGCAGGAACCTCTTCAATCGCTTCACACGAGACGTACGGTTTTTCTTTGCGTCGCGAAGTTTCTGTCGGAGGACGATCTTCTCAGCATCGGTAGTTTTGGTACAATCACTGAACCAGTGCATCGCTTGGCACTTCGGGCACGGTGACGGTGGTTCCTTACGCTGAAATAGATCTTTCTTGGCATTCAAGATAGCCTTCGAATCGGTTTTATTTTTTCTGTCACCTGTTGCGTGGTTTTCTTCTTCAAGTCCTCACGCCCAGGCTTTTTATTTTGCATAGGAGCCTTCCCGGCAGCTTTGGTGAAATTGGACGACGACGTAGATCTCTCTTTGGTCATCATTGTCATCCTTTGTTCTTTGAAAATGTCGTTCATGCTCCATTGCATTTTCGTAAACCAAGGTATATACCTTGCGTATACTCTTGGCTGCTTCCTTATCGATCCAACGAATAGTGGTCTTCACATCCTCCTTCAGGACAGGAGGTGCAAGGCACGATACCAGACGCTTGCACGTCTCCTTCTCACCATCGTCACCCGCAAACACTTCCTCGAGACCCTGCTCAAGGACAATCTCTTGGAAGCGCTGAAAGTAGGCTAGTATCCGCGCATCCACGTCGGACTCTTATAAGTCCATGATCAGCTCACGCTTGAACGTCCTTAATGTCCGGGAGGTCATCATTTTTGACCTTACGGATCAGAGCTTTAATCTATGCAATGAGTTGTCCCTCAGTGATGTCGTCAACGTCCTTCAGTGATGTCGTCAACGTCCTTCCTCAGTCTTAAGCTACAGAAAGACTCAAGAAGTCTAAGGTCAAAATAATCCTTGATGTTCTGCGTCACAAGGTTGTAGTCCTCGCCAGTACTTCTGCAACGAGCCTTCATCTTGACCTCACATTCACAACGCCGCTTGTCCCACTTCAAAAGAGCTTCATGTGAAATGGACGGCAGCTTGAGCGGGAGAATTGGCGCGAAGATGGGTACTGTAATCAAGGTTGAATGCCCCAAAAGCTCATCACTGGTGTCACTGTCTTCAGCTCGGCGCTTCGGCATGACGCTTGGAACAGGGACGTTTGGAGATGATATCGTCGACTAGCTGGCACGGTGTGTACCACTAGGAGGTCGTAGCACTGTAGTAGCACTAAAGAATTCTTTGTACTGTTTTCCGGAATAGAAGTAATAGAAGTAACTTGAAAATAACAGGACAGGGCAGGTGGCGATCCTGCTGGTACTTGTAGCCGAGTGCATGCAAATACTTATGCAGTTACTAGGAAATGGTAGAGCGAGAGATTGGGGTGACCGTCGTCATCCTTCTATCTCAAAGTAAGACAGACAGTCCTTCTCACTGCTATTCACTGAGTAAAGGAAACATGCAAGACAACCATTAGATTCAAGACAACCATTAGATTCCCTTGGATCTCTGGCGTCTATGATACAAGCCCACAAGGATATTTGACTGCATCCCGAATTCCTGGATGCACCTCGCCATTGACGGCTACTGACTCTGATGCACCAGATTCAGGTAACCTGTCATCAGTGATTGACCTCGCCACGCCAGGTCAGTCACTGTCTCTCCGACCGGAAGTCTGGCGGTGGAAGCAAGCTTGACCCTACAATCCACCACACAACCGCTCAATGTTGCCAAGCTGTCGAATGTTAGAGAAAAGACGGACGCGAATTGGAAACTTTGGAAAGGTACATGCAGGACTACAACAAGTATCACCTTCGGGAGATCAAGTCTTAAATTTGTTCACATAGGAAAAAAATATGGAGTTGTACAAAAGGGAAATTCGGTAGGGGTTTTACCCAATTACTTTGAACAGTTTTGGAAATTGGTTTTACACATGTATCTGAGCACTTTTGGACACTATTTTAACCAAACACAGATCATCATGTCCTAACTAATAGTTGCCGTTGCTTCAGTTGATATCAAGTATAGCAGGATTATCAATTAGTGATTTAATAAAAACCTCGATTAAGCATAATATATTAGGTGGTTTTCGACCGTTATACAAGTATTGCTTGTACCCACGGTAAATCTTCGCGCTCGGTTCCGAGCCAAATGAGACTAAAACGGAAGGAATCGTTGCCAAGACGCGCCAATCTTAGATTATTTATGCAAAGCACGTCTTAATGATCGCTTTGTGACTTTTATACTATATTTCACCCCATTTTATGTATCAAGTTTGGCCCATTTTGGTATCAAATATAGCAGCAGACAGAGATATCAAGATAATATAAACATTTGACTGGGATCCGAGTCGGTGGACACCATCCATATCATATATTGTGGTGTAGTAAACGCAAGTTTCAGACAAGACCTCAACTAGGCGATCCTACGCTAGGTT
>JAIKVB010001325.1:0-13779 GCA_024679045.1 Phytophthora brassicae
CACGATTCGATGAAGTGTACTACTACGTAGTACTACTACTGTAGTACTATACTACTATATAACACGTCTCCGTGCGCAAGCATTTAGTCTGATGTCCACTGCACTGCTGCATCAAGGCGAAACAACGGACAAGTCAACGCAGCATGTGAACGGAAGTACGGCTGCATCACAAGCTGACTCGCTACAGGATTTGCAGAGGGCGGAGGGGGAATCGGGACATCTCACGGTTATCATATCTGCTACAGAGGAGGGAGAAGACAGGGTCAACGAATCAACAATACAACCAGCAGGAGACACAGACGACCTCAACGGAAGCACAATCGATGGATTTGCTGAAAAACCTTACGTGATGGTGATGGGAAGTAGTATGCAACATAGGGTAGGTAGGAGCACGAAGAAAGGACAACAGAAATAATGTATTTCTTTCGCAAGGTAACAGAAGGAGGAGATCATGGAGAGGGAGTATAAGCAGGAGAGACAGAATGTATTTCTTTCGCAAGGTAACAGAAGGAGGAGATCATGGAGAGGGAGTATAAGCAGGAGAGACAGAAAGCACGGAGAGAAAGATGAAGACAAGGACGACTGAAAGAGAGAAAACACACAGCAAACAAGAGCAACATCAGCACGACAGAACAATTGGATTTACCACTGTCAACGTCAGAGGACTCAGGTCCAACATCGACAACGTCGCGGACAAATTACAAGGGCTGATATAGCAACATCAACGGGGGCAAAGGGACGTAACTTTCATACAGGAGACGCATCTCAGTCCTCAGCACCATGAAGAAGCTAGTCAGCAATACGCAGCCATGTGGGGTTTCAAATCCAGCACAGCAGCTCAGCACTCATTATGGTCGTCGGGGTCTACACGGAAGGCGGGCGTAGCGATATTAATGTATCCCTACGGGGCCCTCAAGAAACCGGAGCCATGGATAAAGGAGTTGTGGACGGAGCATGTAATTATGATATCAGGTTTTATGGGAGACAAGCAGTTCATAATGGTGAATATGTACGTACCATCACTACCTCACGAACGTGTGGAATATCTTGAGAGAATGATGAACATGGAATTCCCAGAAACAGCAGTGGTGATAGGCGGAGATTTTAACTGTGTGGAACATAGGGCAGTGGATAGAACAGCAGGAGCAAGTAAAGAGGACATAGGTGGAAAACAATTAACAGAGCTAATGGACAAATTCGGAATGGCAGATGCGGGCTTCTACAACATTCCCAGCACAATAACTAAGGGGGCAGTCAGGCGGTATGCACACTCACATCACACTCACACGCACACAGCAAAGTCGGGTGAGATCGGAACTTCACGATTGGATAGGTGGTGCATACAGGACAAGGCAAAGAAGCTAGTAAGAGGAACCACAACAGAGGAATCACCGTGCCATGCCGACACAAAGCAGTTCTCATGGAGCTACACGCGCCGACGGGGATAATACGGATTGAGAAACGACCAAAACAATATCCGCCCCCAGTGTATGTAAAAGAAGCCACACGCAGTATGATAGTCAGCAGGTTGCAGCAGTTCCACAAAAAGCTGCAGGAGTCACAACCAGAGCTAGCGATACAGCAATGGGAACAGTTCAAGAGCGCACTAAAATCAAAATGAGGACTTTTAGGAAAACAGCACGACGGATAACAACGACAGGTTACCGACAAAAAAATTAAGAGATTGAAGCACAAGCTGGAGGTAAGTGAGCAGCGGACGAAAAGCGATGTCTGCGACCGGAAGCAATTATTGGATGAATTAAAAAGTTTGCAGCAAGCGAGGAGGGTACAAAGAAGAAGAGGTGCAATTGCGAGGTCAGCGTGGAGTTCAAAAGCGTCAACAAAGCATTTTTTCGGCGTATATGTACCAAATATGGGGCTAACGTCATCCCGACACTCCAAGGCAATGAAAATGGACAAGGGAGGTCGAACGCCAATGTGCTCGCAGCGGCTTGGGAACCGATTTTTTTAATGGGAACGCAACAGCAATGGACAGCATCCCGGGATATGTAGCGGACAACTGGAAAGGGACATGGAGGACGTAGATAGAGACATATCGGCGGACGAGATAAGGGCGGCGATAAAGCACTGCAAGCGTGGAAAAGTGTGTGGTCCTGAAGATTTATGCAATAACTTTTATCAAGATTATGCAGAAGAATTGGTGCCGATCCTAGCCGTCTTGTACAACAAGTGCATGGATTTAGGGATGGTACCGGCATCTTTTCAGGAAGCATTTTTTTAGTATTGGTAAGGGTGGGGACTCGACCAACCCGCTCAAAGCATCTTTTCAGGAAGCATTTTTTTAGTATTGGTAAGGGTGGGGACTCGACCAACCCGCTCAATTTGTGCTGGTCGCACCCAAAAGATTTCATTTACCCTTGTCCGTACAGATTTGTTCCTTTGCGCCACCTAATGTTCCGCCAGCTCACTTGTAATTTCCTCATCTAAGAGAGCTTTGTCCAAGTTCCTGTCAACCGCCTGCGCTTCCGCCTTCATGTCCTCCTTGTGTACTTGCATGTCGTCCGTTAGATTGGCTATGATTCCATTCATCACTTGTTTTTTAATTGTGTTCACTGCTGCAATTGTTTCCATCGTCATCATCTCCATACCACTTTGCACATTCCGTAATGCTGCATAAAATGCGAGCCATCCACATTGTCCATTTGCCGCGACTTTGGTTATTTTCCCGTCCAACAACTGCATCCATCCTTCTATTCTGTCGCCTTCTTCTTGTGCAGGTTGGACACCCACGAATTCAAACCCCTTCAGGTCCAGCGTTGACATGTTCACTCCTTCTGTCTGGTTTTCCGTTTTTCTTCTTCTTTCCTCTCATCCTGCAGCTGCTTGCCCGCCTCCTCTCTCGTTTCTGGATCTCCTGTTGATCTTTCTTTCAGCTCCAATGGAGCCTCCATGTATTGATGCATGTAGCTTTGCTGTGCTTCTTTGTCTCGAACCCCTCCCCTCTTCTTGAGTCTCTTGGCTGGTGATGGTGGCTTATTTAGGTTAGACTGTAGGCTCTGTTCTCGTTCTTCCCCTTTGTCGTCTCTGCTGTCCTGCCTTCCATTTGTCCAACTGTCTGAAGCTCTACGTTTTGGAGACTTCGAAATCTGTCTCCTTACCGTGGGTGGAGTAGTTCGCCCTCGTGATTGTTGTCTGTGCTCCTTGTTCTGCTCCTCCGCGTTGGTGCGTCCGTCCAGGTGCTGCTCTGTCGTCCCAGTCCCTGTACTGGTCTTACCTTTGCTGTTGCTGTTCTCCGTTTCCCTGTCCTCGTCTTTTTGACCCCTCTTGTCTTGATCATGTGCTTCTTGTCCCTGCCGGTCTGCTGCTATTACCTCGTCCTCGTGCTCCGTCTGCATCTCAATATCCGATGATTCCTCCAAGTCGCGGTCCACGGATACTTTTGCGCTCTGGCTCGATGTCGAAACCATTCTTATTGTGTCCGTAATGTTCACTTCTTGCGCTGAGTGGGTGCTTCCTTCTTCGATCTTGCTGACCTGTCGGCATAGACTGGTTCCATTCCGGAGGTATCTCGGGCAGCTTACCTACTTCGTCCACCTGTCTCGTTCCGTCGTGCATTTGTCTTCCTCCTGCTTGCTGTTTTGATTGATCTCGCTGCTCTTCTTCTTGTTCCAGTACACAATTTCCCCGCAGCATCTTTGATAAATCCTCCAGAGTACTGGGTTGTTGCGTCATACTATAGGCTCTGCTGTCGTGTCCTTGTTTGGAGGGCACTGCTCCTTTCAGTATTTTAATGTGAGTCTTGGTCTCGTTCTCCGCTTGCTCTGCTCTTCTGCTACAAACTTTTGTTGGGTGTTCCGGCGCCGCACAATTCTTACACGGCCAGTTCGTGTAGACCTCATGATGATATAGTAACAGCTCCACATCTCCCACTTTGAGAATTGAGCATGTGCGTAACTGCTGCGGACATGATTGCGCTCGCAAACGTACAGTCCATTGCTTGTCATCATCATTGATACCATGTGCCTGACTGCCATCGCTTGTACATCTAGTTTGAGCATCTTGGCCAACAACCAGTGCATGTCTGTTGCTGTGCAAATTCCTTTCTTCACTACGATTGTGAACGCATAGTGGTCAAGTCTTATGAGCTCATGGGTCGATTTCGCTGTTTCTCTTAGTGATTCATAATCAATGAGTGGGAGCAATCGTCTCCCCAGCGGCATTTTCCAGTTAGTCAATTTTGCTGCAGCACGCTCCCCTCTAAAAGTAATAGTGATCAGCCGCTCGCCTGTATCCATTGTTATTCTTGATAGACTTGTTTTAAAATCTTCTACTTCCTGTTTTTGTTGAGTTGCTGCCTCAGCTTTTACGTTGATCTGCGCTAATATGGCCCCTTCGTCATGTCTGCCGAAAACCTCTGTCCTGGCGCGAGATGCGCATAAATTGGGTATGTCATGGCCATAAAGAAATCCGTAAATTTCGCCAGCTCCAGTACATCCATAGACTGCACTAAAAAGGAGGGAGGTTCCGGCATATCTATATCATGTCGCAAAATCATCAGCAGAGCTGCATCCTCCCCCACCGTACGCTCCCGTAATTGTGTGAGTTCTTTGTGCGTCGTTACACACAACTCGTACAATCGCATTTGCTCAGCATTCCACCCTTCTCTCTTCATGTACTGTTTCGAATTTTGTACCGCCCCCAGGAAATTAGCAGTCCCCCTTGGTTGATCCGTGTGTGCCTTTGTTTCTTTGTCATTAGTTTTGAAGTGCATGAAACGCAGTCGAGTTTCCAGTTCTGTTTTCCCGATCTTCTATTTTTGCACCCATATTCCGAGTAGGTCGACGAGCATGCTGTAATGCTCAGGAGTTAAAGCATTCCAAAAACTCTGTACTCCCTTGTATTTGACCTTTTGTTCTTCCGAAGTCACATCTGTCCATTCCCCACTTAAAACCGCCCTGGCTTCTTCCGAGTACCCTGATTTGGCTATCTTTTCCGTAAAAACTTTAAATCTCTGTTCCTTGGCCTTGTCCTTGATCCGTAACACCGTTTACCATATTTACTCCGGTGGAGCTGTGTTTATTAGATAGCTCTGTAGTTGAAGAAATGGCGTTTCCATTTTCTGGATCTGCGTCTCCTCTAGATGTCCCGCTCATCTGCTTTTGGCTTTCTTCTTGTCTCTCTTTTTTCTTACGTGGCGAAAGCTTACGTGCACTTTGTTTTGTTTGCGTTTTGTTTTTAACTTTTCCCTCGCCTCCGTTCGCCTCCTGACCTTTCTTGACTCCTCCTACTGTTCTCCAGTCTTCCTTCCCCTTCCCTGCCAATCTACCGCTACTTGGTCCCTTGCTTCACTCCATTGTTCATTGTCGCTCTCCCTCTCTCCTCTTCTTCTCCGGGAGACTTGGTCTGTTTCGTTTGCTTTCGCGTTTAGACTCAGACTTTGTATGTCCGGGCCTTCCAAAACGCCGCCCCAGGTCAGATTTTCTCAAAGTTTCTGCCACTGGCCCGCAGAGCCTTGAGCAGTCGCCGTCGAAATTGAAAGTGCTACACCATGTATTCCACACCATCCGTACTTATCGTGGGTCCAATTGTAGCTTCGAAAATGATCCTTGAGTTCGGCCCTGGCTCGAGTATTGTAATCCCGGTTACGTGACATACTCCTCGGCTAGTCACTTGTCGTCCCCGTCGAGTCTCGTCAATTCCTTCAGTATCACGACCTCATCAAGGGGTGGCTGGCGCTCTTCGAACTCTTTATCGTATTCTTTAATCTCTTCAGACACACCGATATCAATCCCTGGGTTAACTTTTCCAGTTCTCCCGGAAGGAACACCCTCTTATACGACGGAGCCGCCCAGTCCCCTTTTCATTCATAGCCCAATCATTCGCGGTTTTAGTATCGTAGTAAGGTTCGCTCGCGTCGACAACGATCTTAGTGCTTAACGTTCCCTCTACCTTCACATTGTTTGTTCCTGCACTGTCGTGATTACATCTCGTAGAGTAATCTTCTGTCGTGGCGTTCTTTGGCCGGTCAGTCGTCATCTGGGGGCAGCACCCAACTGCTCGACGCGTCGGTCCCCCGAACGCTCTTCCTCATCAGGTGCATTACTAGGCCGACCAGTTGTCATCTCGGAGGCAGTACCCAACCGCCCGACGCTCCGGTCCCTTGAAATCTCTTCTTCTCCAGACACAATACTAGGCCGACCAGTCGCCATCTCAGGGGCAGTACCTAACCACCCGACGCTTCGGTCTCTTGAATGCGTTATTTCACGATCCGATTCCTTTTCTCTTATAGAGCATGCCATGACAGTTGCCGCGGCAATTTTATTCTCTTCACGCTCAACTCCATCCCGCCCAGGAAGATGTTTTTCTTCTTCTCGTTTCTCTTCAGTTTCCATCGTACGAATAGTCGCCACGACATTTACCTCGTCGTGCTCGACATCACGCCGCCCTGGGAATCGTTCTTCCTCATCTCTTTCTTCCATATTATTTGCCATACTATCAAACACCAATATACGCAATGCCGGGACAGCCTCAGCGATTCCGGTCTTTCCTGAGCTTTCATCGCCTTCCTTAGTGGCTACCAAAGTCACTTCAGAAGCGCCCCTCTCTGTGTCGTCTCGTAGACAAGAGGAAGGAGCGACACACTCATTCCCCTACTTCTGCCCCCGATCAGTTCGACGACGAAGCCGTCCTCTGAGTAGGAGAAGCTCCAGTAGCGTTCTGGTCGGTCATCTGTAGTACGGTACGGCTAGCAGAACACTCCGCTATACGGTGTTCGGGCTTGTCACAATAGAAGTATCCACGTCCACCGGACGATTGACTGGTACCCCTTCTACTAAAATTATGTCGCTGTCCCCCACCAAAACCGCCGCTCCGTTCTCGACGAGGTTTGTCATATTCGAAAGTAACATGTCCTCAAGCGCGACAATTATTGCAAGTTATGTTATTGTAGCGACAATTATCGCGGTTACACTCCTTATAATGGCAACGTCCGCACACGCTTATACCCTCACGGGTATAATCATGAGGAACCACAACACGTGGAGTGTCCTCAGCACTGGTGCTATAATAGAGCAGGCCATCATCGATGGAATAGAGATGTAGGCTCGTGTGTAAACGCGCTGACAGAGTCAGTTTCGAGTCTTTAAACTCCTTGCTCCCAAGAGCATGTAGCAGAGCTACGCACGTACCATTTTGCGCATATGCAGCGCGGATGAGGGTCTGGTACAGACGACGTCACCATAGTGATATGAGCTAGCTCATAATCGCTACGCGGCGTTGGCGAAAGCGAGTTCTACTGTAACGAAGACAGTGCCCCGTATGTGTGTCCGTACGCTTCGCTTGGCGGGCTAATTTGGGCTCCAGGACACGTGTTAAATTGGAGTAAAGGGACTGCCTTGCTACGCTCGGCTAAAAGAGTAACACCATCTTCATATGAAATTTGTATTATAAAGCGTAATGCATATGTAATCTTCCCGTTCCCTTCTACATGCCACGCTCCCTTCTTTATGTCGTCGAAGAGCTGTCTGTACAAAATGTTAGATGTATACACTCCGTCTTCATCCTCCAGCTCTGGAAACTCAATCAGTATCTTGAACCTTGGATCTAGCGGTAACCCGCGACATCACCACTCACGGGTATAATCATCAGGACCCATGCGTCTTCCCGTGCCAGTATTGTTCGGATCGTCCTCGGTAGCAGCACAGATACTTAAGAGTGGATCTTCATAGTCATAAGCAGTTTTGACAACGTTATGAATGACGCTTCTACTAGGGGACCTTGATTCCGTGGCTACTTGTTGTTGAACCAAGAGGCTCTACGTCTGTTGCATCATATTCATCATTTGTTGTAATAGAGCGTTATCAAAGGTAGATTTAGGGACTTCATGCAGAAACACGTTATCATCCTCTACCGGAATGTGCATATTATTGTAAAGCAGAACAAAAATAGCTGGAGGGATAGTCGTCGCCATTGTAGTCGTCAAGATTTGTCTTTCACTCTGTGTTACGTAATCCGGCTAAACAGTACTGGTATCTCATCTGAGGGTCGGTGCATGGTGCCGCGTCACAGAGACTTGACGCCTGATCACCCCACACCTCTGCCGACATCCCCTTTGAACTCTTAGTGTTCTTCAATCTTTCAATCATTTGTAAAGGAGTCTGATAAAAAAATGATAATAAAATCGGAGTCGAAGCGTCTCGAAGTCTCGTATCTGAGTACATCCACCAGTTCTCGCCAGTTTTACCCTTCAAACACTCAATCAATGCACTCAGTTTAACCACCTCGTTTATTCCAAAAGTAGCTCTCTCGAACACATCCCAGAACGAATGAGTATTTCCCACCGTTGATCCGTCCAAATAAAAGGGTTGGATCATTCGCACCGCGTTCTTGATGTTAGACGGCATCCCGTAAGCGTTCGCACTATAACCTTACATTCCTATAACCACTTGTTGGTTCTGGCCCCCACCACTGGTTGTGGCAGCTGATGTTGTAGCATTAGTTGACGCGGGTATCGGTCCTCCCATCATAGAGGACATTAGCGGCTGCTGAGGCTGCGTTGCTTGGCTCCAATTCATAGGTTGAAAGAACGGATTTCCAAACCCAAAACCAGGCGTTCCCGGTAGCCCGCCCAAAGTGTATCCCCAATAAGAAGCCACGGCTGTCATAGGCGTTCGAGCACTCATCACCGGCGGTTGAGGAGAATACCCCGGTACACTGTATCCCGAATTTCCAAATTTCCAAGAGAAGGTGGAGCCGTCGATGACTAGGTATTGCTACTAAAAGTGTGACTCGGGCCAGTAGTGTTGACTCCCAGCCCCATACCCCATATAGTACCCCGTTAGAGGTTGACCCGTAGGGTGCAACGCCCCTTGGATCGGGTCATGTGGCAGAGGATATGAATGTGGTTGATACCCCCTAGGTATAGTAGATCCCCCACTACTCAGTGCGAGCTGAAATTGTCCCGTACCAGCAACACACGTCGCTCAATAAGCGGCGCCCGGAGGCTGTAATGAATGCTGTCCCCCACTGGGTAGGCCAGCTCCAAGTCGTTGTACTAGTCCGTACGTCACATTAGGTAACGTTCCGGAAAGCGTACCCTAAAGTGCAGTCCCACTCTGAATAGGCGGTAGTCCTTGTCGCTGTTGACTCGGCACACTCGTAGGAGGAGGGACCGGAGCAGAGAAGTGTACCTGAGTCTGCGTTGCTCCAGGTACAGTCCATAGGCTGCCCTGAGTTGGAGACACTTGTCGAATTGAGCATTACAAAAAACAGTTTGTCCAGTTCCCGTCGACAATACTTCATTGTTTCATGATCCAGTCTCTGGGTGCTGGCTTAGCTCCTCTCCTGCAGCAGCACTATCCATAGCCTGTTGCACCACATCGCGTACAGCGACAAGTCCAGCGACAGTCGTCAAGTCCGATCGGTGAGATCTGTGTTCCGGACCCCTAGCTCTCTCACCGTCGAACTGGCCGCGGGTCCAGTAGGCGTTGTTTCTTCTACACTCGGTTCAAAGGTAGTCGCATATTTGAATGCTCCTGTTCTCTTTCTTCTCCGTCGATATTGGTCATGTGGACTTCCGGTATCGCGTCCCCGTACTCCATGTTCAGGTATTTATCCTCCCTTTGAGGATTTATCTCTTCTTCCACCCCTTCAGACCCTCTGATCTACAAGCGTTCCCGTAGCAACAGTCCCCTTAGTGACGCCACTTCCAATCGTGAGGGAAGTGTCTCGCGCTTAGGCTCAACAGTAAATGATCCACACATCATGTTAGCCTGAGGCGATTCAGAACTGAGCAGCTCCCCGGTGTGTCCACCAAATTTCGCGTACCCTCCCAAAGCCCTTTGGATTCGGGGTGGGTGCTGGTTCGTTTGGCGAGGATCGGCTTGGTTTAACGAGCCGTAGGCGGTAGACGAGTAGAAATACTAACTTATAGAAATGAAAGTTTCTCTTGTTAGTTCACACTTATCAAGCTCTAGGAAGATTGACGACTAAGTACACTATTTGCTCGATAGGCTGCGAACAAGAAATATTCGATCCGTCTGGCTACTACTCCTAGCGTTCGCGAAGCGTTCTCTTACCTTTATCGTGTCACTCCTCCCAAGACTGTACCTCTCCGACACTCGCCCTCGTAGTCCTCACGTCTTGGTCGTCCAGCCACTCGTCTTAGGCTTCAACTTCCACGGGTACCCTGACGAGTGCTATTCCATCGAGGCAGTCGAGGGAATTGCCCGATCTACACTATGTATTCCACACCATCCGTACTTATCGTGGGTCCACTTGTAGGTTCGGTAATCATCCTTGAGTTCGACCCTGGCTCGAGTACTGTAATCCCGGGTACAGGACACAAGTTTTCTGAATTGTATTTTTAGTGTCAAGACAAGATTCGAGTGGAGATATGAATATTCAAAAATTGAATACCTGATAATTTATATCGCAATTGATAGCACTGCCACCGGTAGGAGCAAACGTTGAGAAAAGGCGACTTTGCCCGTTAAATGCAACTACGCCTTCGCACCGTCTTAGAAAACATGGAGCATTTACACCACAGAGGTAAACAGCAGTGATCCCGCTGTCAAATATGGCAACGCGACCCCTCGCCGCGTTGGGCAATGTCAAACGAACTGGCCAATGGCTGGGCTCCTGAAACTCGTAGGGTTTGAGCAACAACGAAAAATTGTGTGGATAATCATTCTGTGATCTACCTCTCTCAGGTGGCGTTGCAATACCACCTTCTCGTGGGCGCAACTACGGCGCCTCTGAAGACCTAGAACTGGCTCGTGCATGGATTCATCCACAGACGCCGCTACTGGAGTCGGACAGACGGCCGAGGTGTTCTGGACTCATGTGAAGACCGCTATGGAGGAGTGTAGTGCAATCTCGTCGGCATTAGGGGCATGGACGTATGAGCCACGAACTTGGACGTCATTAAAGTCTCACTTTGGGGATCTCCAAGAAGGTCTCAAAATTATAAATATTGCCTGAGTCGTCTGCTGACTCGAATTAAACAGAGAGACGATGTCCTTGTCGTCAGACTCACTTTACTTCCACTCAATGAAATTGAGCAGCGCGTCTCTCTCGTTGATCGCGACGCAGGAGAATATGATTTTTTCTGTTGTAAGATATGCTCGATCTTTTGTTTTGTGCCAGTGCCAAGAAAGCCGAAGAAAAGTTGCGGAACCTCATTGTCACACGAAGAAAACACCGAAATTGACCGTTGCTTTGACTCTACCGGTGGCAGTGCTCAAATGAACTAATTGGAAAAGGTTGTATACTAAATTAATTTGTAGTAATTACTGTGGCTGGTATAGGAATAAATACCTGGAGAAACTGAAAAATTACATGCATGTTGGCACTTCTTTAAATCTCAATTTGCGTGCGTCCATCTTAACCGAATTTATCATTTTCCATATCCTGTACAAAACTGCGTCGTAAGATGGTCATATTATGTATATAAGTTTGAACGCCTCTCACTATGGGAGCCTATGCGCAACTTGGCCGTCTTGGTATCGGGAGGTTGCTCATATTGTCACGTACCGTGGTACGTGGGTGCCGTGCCAGGAGGCAAGACGGCGAGCACTACAGTTCCTAATGGCTACCAAGCGTCGAGAACCCTTAAAGATGCCATTGCTCGGTTAAGGGATGGACTTTCTTAAAAATGACGCTAGCTGGAACCTGAGTACGCGAGGGGAGAAGACGCGCTCGGAAGCTAGGAGGATGTACTGTCCAGAAGGAAGGGCGAAGAACGGGACGGAGGACGGGACCGCCGAGTGGAGCTTTCTACAGTCCTAAATGACGGAGTGTCACGGTGGAGGACGGGCGTCCTGGAGGGTACCTGGTGGGAGTTCAAGAGGTAGTGTCATTCATAAGGGTGTATCAGCGTGGAGACTACGCCTATACATTTGAAGCTCAGTCGTGGATCGTCCTTGCAAACAACGAGCGGAACTAACAACAAGACTTAATCAACGCTTAGTTTCTACTTTACGCTTCCCTGAACAAGTCCCTACTCTTCGCCAACAGCAAGTCGACCGCCTTACCCTGGGTAGTCAAGGAGGGTGTGCGACATTTGGTGGAGAAGCAGGGTATATACTTGCTGGAGAAGGACTTGGTTGCTACTAGCCGTGGAGTCTTGGGGTTGGGCAATCAGCCCCAGAGATCGTCGACGGAACACCTACCGGGAAACAGAATAACATTTTCGGTTGGGACGCTAAGATGGAGTGAAGTCAGCGGACTAAGAGGAGAAGAGAACGGTCCGGAAGACCGACTGCGCTTATTGGGGCATAAACTGGGAAACAAGGGTTCCATGGAAGGAACTAGGATGTCCTCGCAAGGTCAAGGCGATGAACGCGATCTCGACGCTGAGTTCGACGATGCCTTCGATGACGCGAATACAGCCCGGGATGTTGTAGGATTTGAGCCAGTACCGGGTACGCCTGCTCTCGGTGGAACCCTTACTGGAGCTGAATCGGGTGATACTGTGCAGAGCGTATCACTGAGTCTGTCTCTACTCTATAATGTGGGAAGGAGGGGGAGGAAATGATGTCGCTCCTTACTCTTGTCAAATGGACGAGACGAGTGAGGGTACTTCGGACTCCGTGTCGAGTACGGTAGATGAGTCTGATGGGGTGGATAGTACTAAGAGGAGTACTGGACGAGTATGTGTGTATGATCGAAGACAATCGGACGGAGAGGGTTTCGACAGGAGCGAAGAAAGAACGCCCTGATAGGTCGACATTGAAGATTGAGATGACCAAGGGAGAAACGGAAAGAAATAAGGGGAACGCTCCCAGTCCGAGGCTGGAAGTCAAGACTGTACTAGAACAGTACCAGACCTCCTTGCGGAAGGGGTGATGGGTACCAGGCAGGGTAGCATAGTAGTGCTCGGCACTCAGGAAGCTACTCCCTCTGAGCTAGAAGAACAGAAGGATCTTGCGGATGGGATCCTAGCAACTTACAATGTGAGCGTTCCGAATAACGCCACTGTTCCTGATCCAACAGAGCAAAAGGGTCACAGTCCGAGGCTAGAAGTCAAGACTGTACAAGAAGCGTACAAGACACCCTTGCGGAAGAGGTGAAGGGTACCAGGCAGAGAGGGTTTCTCCAGTAAGTTCTTACCTATCATCACATCCATCAGCAGAACCACACGGCCATCCGGTCAGGAAGCCACTTCCCCTGAGCTAGACGAAGAGAAGGATCTCACGGACTGGATCTGACGAAAGACAGCCTAATATCACAAAATATACCGTTTGCTGAACCACCGCGTTGTTCTTTTCGACCAGGACCCGCACCTCGTCCTCGTCCTCGCCCGCACTGATCGCCGGCTTGTCGTACACCGGCGGCACCACCTTCTGAATTTTGTCCACCGAGGCCGTGTGCTTCTCTATCATCCCTTGGCGCTGCTGCTGATGCTGTGGATGTTCCTGGTGCTGTGGCTGCTAGTGTGGCTGCTGCAGCGACTGGCAAACAATTGATGCAGTTACTGGCAACCAATTGATGCAGTTTTTGGCTAGTCCTGCACAGAAAGACAGCCTAATAACACAAAACATACTGTTTGCAGAATTACCGCGCTGTTCTTTTCGGTCAGGACCCGCACCTCGTCCTCGTCCTCACCCGCACTGATCGCCGGCTTGTCGTACACCGGCGGCATCACCTTCTGCATTTTGTCCACCGAGGCCGTGTGCTTGTCTATCATCACTTGGCGCTGCTGCTGTTGCTGTGTATGTTCCTGGTGCTGTGGCTGCTAGTGTGGCTGCTGCAGCGACTGGCAAACAATTGATGCAGTTTTTGGCTAGTACTGCACAGAAAGACAGCCTAATAACACAA